>LUCH01002198.1:27145-48706 GCA_013368495.1 Paragonimus heterotremus | reverse complement strand
ACTCGAAGCTACATCAGGCTTTTGGGAGAAAATAGATGTTTTTCAACCGTATTGGATAATACGCCGGCGCTCACTGTCAACCGTTGGGCGATTGGAGTGCTCGTTGTTTGAGGGTACCTTTAATAACCACCTTCTTCCCGATATGGAAGACAGCAGTGTCGTAACTATGAAAATAGTTCTGCTGTATGTCCATAGGATCGTGCCTCACTATCTAAGCACTCCTATGCGGTCAGCAGTGCGATATATAATCCTGTGAGTGTAACTGTTTTTCGTCTGACTGTTCCCCTTTGACATGTCTGACTAGGTTGCATCTGGAAAGATCGGAGTCCTAGTCAGCATAGCCCGCCGGATCAAAACAGTACACAAGCCCGACCACCTCGGCAAGGTAGCAGTATAGGTCGGGATTTTCTTGCTAGACCACCGTGACTTCTACTCACATGCCTTCTGGACTTAGTCCTCAGGGTTTACACTGGATATGTGGTGGTGCAACGCAAACCACATATGGTAGACTTTGTGCATGGTCATCCTATGACTTCGGTCCTTATACCAGGCTTTTCCGTAACGAATGCTGCCAACCGCTTTTGTGTGTGTATGGTCTTGAATTTCTATGCACCAACCTTGTGTGAGTCCGCTGTATAAACAGCAAAACTGCAGCATGTAAGTGACACAAACAAATTCGTCAAATAGTCTCCTGTTTTCTTACTTCAAACATTCCTGTGTTGTTCAGTTGTTAGATTTATTTAGACCACTCTTTTGCGAAGGATACAGTGTAGTACCAATCAATTGATTCAAAATTCCTGAATGTACCTCCAAAGTTCTTCGCTTTCGGCCGTTGACCTGAATCCTCATTATGAACTTCGGTACGCTATGGGTCTGTACGACATAACTCATCAGCACATTTCCCAATGTAGGTTTCCTCTATTCTGCGGAACCCAAAGCTTCAATCCCAAGAATGAAAGTATCTGGTAGACGGAGAACGTTTGGTTACCATCAGTGTTCGAAGGGAATCAACCACAGTATTCAATGGCATCGGTGACATCGGTACATAGACTGTAAGTACTCGCCGGTGAGTTGTCATACTGTTATCTTTCACTACTTGATTTTATTGGCAGGCTTTTACGTGAACCATCACATCATCTCTCCTCTTCATTCGACATGACCCTAGTTTTGGTAAATGGTAAGTGTTGGTGTATCTAGCATGTGTCTTTTCTTGATTATTTGCTAACAGTTTCCGACTCACTTGTCTTAAAATTATAAGTATATGAGGACTTTCCTGGCCACGTCCTCGTATCAACAGACACGAAACGTTGAGACAGCACGGTAAATCCGTCCACGTTAAGTTGTACGTGTCTGCTTTCCCACAAATCGAACTGAGAAGAGTGTGATCCAGCATAACTTATCATGGTCAGAGTCATACAGACAGATATACACGGATCGAATCAGTCACCTCAGGGCTCACAAGTCTGACTTGCCTTTGGTAAAATGAAAGCACCACATCTAAACCGTCATCAGAAGCATCTGCACTTACAGTCTGCACAGTGCTGGAGAAGTCAGTTTGCGAACAAACATGAGATACTTGTAAGGAGTACGTTAGGCCTCTAAATCTTTCCCCAGTTCGATCAGTAATCACATGTATGAAAATGTTTTCCTAGTACTGTGAGCAAAGAACACGGATGACTTAAGGATGGTTCATTTGGAAAACCAATGCATGGGGTTTGGGCTTCAACAGAACAAAAAATAAACACACTCATCTGCATATAACAGTGATCCCAAGACGTCAAAATTGTCAGTTCCTTGTTCCTGTATGCACAGAGAACCAATTCGTGCCAGACTGCATTCCAATGTTTTCTATTGTGGTTTTCCCACGCACGATTGGCGGTATTCGAAGTGGATTAACCTGTCACAATGACTAAAGCTAAAGAACGCCTGCGCCTAGCCATCACTTCAAGTGGCTTGCGCTGCATCATTCGCGGTTCCTATATAAACTTGAAGGAATAAGACCAGTAGATGTCTGAGTGAAACCTTTGCATCCAGCTGGCTAATGATGGCTAATAACTTTACTGGCTATCACGAAAAAGAAACCCTTATCTCTCGGAAATAAACAAGGAAATGGACTGAAATGACAAGATCTATACCAGGAAGAAAGATGTGCGGAATGTAATACAAGAAGTATTTCACTATACGAGTGCATGTTAGTGCATTCTAGAGAGGATAAGGATGAAAAACAAAATTCATATTGGACCGAGAAAAGAACAGGCAAAACCTTCATCATACAATACACCAACAAAACTGAAAAAAGAATGGGTAGAAGGTCGCAGACATCGAAGTTTCTGAAAACAGCTGCGAATTAGTTGCCAAACCGCAATGGTCTCGGTCGATGCGGTTATTAACAAAAGTAAAATGGGCATATGTTCTCGTCATCTCTTGGCCGACGATATACTATAAATATGCTGATAGCCTACTAATCCCAAGCGACCAGCTCATTCGCGACCACACACGTCGCAAAGTTATATAGTAATGTCACCACGACCTATGGCACCGATGGTTACCTTGCGTACCGCGCGCTTCCGTTATCCGCCGCACACTAACTGCTCGCTAAACTCGCAGACGCCCGTCCGAATCGTATTTCTCCAGGCCGTCCGGTTCAACCTAAGTCTTCCCAACATCCGAAATCAATTTTACAACGTGAAAGACTTACCTGGATAACATCCTGTTATATCAGCTGTTGACCACCAGGATTTCGCTTACCTGATTTCGCTTGTCCATAGAGCAGCTGCATCGAAATACGGTCATCGCCCGTACGACGGACGTGACCTAGCCAACGTAGCTGATTAAAAATCAGCATGGCTTCTATCCCGTTCATGTCCGCTCGCCGCAGTACCTCAGTGTTTGGAAACATGTCCGACCACTGAATACCTATGATGCGCCTCAGACGTTGCACATGGAAACGGCTCGGACAGCACACATTCCGCTGTTACAAAGTCCACGTTTCACCGCCGTATAACAATATAGATAGCACCACTGGGCGGTGCTTTAATATCCAAAAGCATACCCGTGTCTCACTATTGAGTAGTATAGTGCGATTGTTTGTCCCCACTGCACTAGTTCGTAATCACCTAACCAAAACCCATATGATGCAAATATTTGTGTCAACTCAAACAAAACGAAGTCCTCTTCATGGATATGTCATTTCTCAGGACGAAGCAGATTTCTGGAGAACAACGCACTTCAATCTGGATAACACTTTTTAGCCAACTATCCACGTCGATCTAGATAAAGCGGTAAATTGCTTTCAACACAGATAAAATGGCCAGTCAGGTCGTTGACACGGTGTGGAACGATACGGCTCAGAAACGAGGCCACAAAACTGAGAGGTGCCAAGAGAAGCTAATTGTTTTCATAGCATAGCTATAAAACATCATGTCAGGCTTTATAAATGGAGCGATAAACCTAGAAACAGTATAACTTGTCTTAGATTCTGTGAAGAAATTGTCATGTTTTCATCAGCATTCTGGTGATCTGGAACTCCGCTTTGTTCGTGAATGCAGCTGCTCGTCATCTGGCGTTTGTTAAAAAAATCCGTCCTGATGGCACAATCCTCTAAGGAAATATTTCGTTTTCATTTTGTCCATTTGTACTCACTAGCGCATGCTGGTTCCCAGTCAAACCTTGCCTTTCAAAGGCTGAAACAGTTAAAGAGATGTGTGTGGACAGCCGGATGTTATCTTTCGTGGACCGTGGTGGCCAAAACACTGGGTCGACGGGGTCCAGCAAGTCTACTGGAAATGCGCATACACCCCAAACCTATATACGTACAGCTAATCTTGATGTGGTTTCAGCGGTGTGTTGTGTCCGTTCGTTCTCCCGACTCAGCTGGGGGACGTGCCCGTTGTTTGTCCTTTGATCTATCAAAGTGCGTTTGGAATTTAGTGCCCAGCCTTCACCATGCAGTTATCTTTTCTGACAGTTGTTTCATTCCGGCTTGGGTTAACTTGCTTCCCAGTAGTACTAGCGAAAGCAGTCTAAGACGTGACTTCTCAGTAAGTGTTCAAAACTCAACCTTCAACTCCCTTTCATGGACGCGTTCAGGTGTGTAGAATGCCCCAATTATGTTTCTTGTTCATATGCCCAGTTCGGTGTGTGCATGCGGATAACGTTTGTGTTTGTAAGGACCTGTTTGCATGATTCACCGTTCATGACATGCTAGTGTGCACGCAACCTTGCACCTGTCTGATTGGATGTGTCATGTGATCTTTCTCTTCGAACATATGGTCTCTAATTTGCTTACGTCTGTGTGCTGGCACTGTGCAATCTACCGTCTCACCATACAGTCGTGTCCGTTTGTTGTTGCTTACAGATTCCACCTTACATTTGTCCCCCATGCCATAAGAAAATACCGTTGCTTAAACGTACCTGTCTTCTACATCCACGATACGACAATTCCATAGTTCATTCGTTGCGATAAACTAACTTCAGTAGTAACTGTCGAAGGGTTTGGAGATACACCATTTGACGTCGCGGTGCCATCCATATTTACTGCAAGTTGTTGCGACGTTTCACTAAATGAACCACCAGCTGCAGAATTTGGAATAGTGCTGCCAATAAACCGAAAGACGTGTATATGAGTGAACACAGCTCATTATTCACAGTAAATGTGGTCTTCCTATCATCCGCAGGTTCGCTTGCAACGTGCGAGAATTATCAGCATAAATCCAACATAATGAAAAGATTGGCCAGCTAAAATTTGTCGAACTTGCCAGCAATCGACAGTGGGAAGACATTCGAGCTAATCAGCACGCATTGTACGTTCCGTCAATTCTTTACTGCTGGCACTTGTCCCCGTCTAATTACTTCAGTGTCAAGAAATAACTTGTGCAGCCTTTCAGTGGGTATTCGATCCCCAGTCGCCTCGGTTGCGTAATCGGAAAATATCTAAAGATAACGTTAGTAATCGTGTTCACGATGACCTGCCGGTAATCAACGAGTGATAAGCACTCTGTAGTTTCAGATTAACATGCCTCGCCGAGCTGTTAAGTTAATCAAGAATATCCCTCCCACTGTGCGGAAGATCTGTACAATGCGATAGAGAATATCTGCACCTTACAGATTACACCACGATTCTTTGAATACTACGACCAATAGAATCAAAACTCCCGCGCTTCACTGAGTTATACAGTTTATCAGATTACATTTTTGTCAGCTAGAAAAGACTGCTGAAGAAGATGCACCGATCATTCCGGGTTACTTTCATATTGATTTTATTTTGAGCAGACGCATCAACGAGGTATCGAACGAGTGCATCCACGAAGGGTAATTGACTCGAGCTCAGATTGGTGTAAAAACGTTAGGCTATCATGAACTGAAAATGTTTAAGATATTTTGAATAACATGGTTTGCGAACGCTACATTTCTGGTAAACTGTTTTTATTCCGTCAGGTTTTAGTCTTGCTACAAAGATATCTGCTGCTAACAGTCTCATTAGAGATTCCATCGCCACGCTATCGAGGTAGGAGCATTTTTTCTCATTTACTTTAGACTGCACGTTTTGACAACGAAATTTCAACCTCTGATATAAGGAGTTAATACAGTCAGATCGGGAAAGCGATCAGACTTATTGCAGAGAAACTAGGTCAGTGATCAGTCAATTGGCGATGACTTGATTGGTCGGTTACGTCACGCTTGTCCATTGGTTTGACCGCGCAGGTTGGCCATCGATCCAATGGATTTGTGGCCATGGTGAATGTAGTGCCTGAACAAACCGTTTTTGATGCCAAAACACCGAGTCAAGCAGCCTGATTCCAATCGTCTCGGCAGTACAAAGTGTTCTAACTCGGATCACTTTTGATGGGTTGCCTGGCACGCGATATATCACTTTGAAGGCTTGATCAGTGTTCAACTAGTGTCCGCTTTCAACCAGATGAGCGAGAATAGCGCTGTTGACTGATCGTGATTTCCTGTGCCCCAGCCATCGTGGATGGTGTTCTCGGATACTTTCCAAAAGCTGTCTTGACGTTTATACCAATATAACCTGCTCCACAGGAACAAGTGAATAAGTAGATACACGTAGGTGAGGATGTGGAGAAATGAATATGGAGTTCAGCTATAGCATAGGTCCTGTTGATTGTCTGGTTGAGCCTATTTGTCAGCCGTTCTGCGGTACTGCCACCTTTGAACGGCACTCGAATAAACATAGGCTTCTTTCTTACGTCATGCACTTCAGGTTTAGGTGATATTCTGAACATATTTCTGGTGATAAGTCGTTCCGGGTTGTCGTTATCATGAAGTACGTTCTTTGTGAATTCGAGCTCATTTTCTAACGTAATCGCCGAACAAATTTTGTATGCTCTATCAGTCAGGCAGCGGACTTGATTCCTCTTGTTTTAGGGGTACAAAACTGTGAAAGTTTATGTACTGACTTATGCACGTACTTTTGCCATGAATTCTGCATTGAATAGTTTTGTTTACTCGTCGATGTAAATGAACATCTTGGAAGGATATCTTGCTTCCAGTCTCCATCTCAAATGTAAACTTAACTGACTTGGGGGGGGGGCGAATAAATGTATCGAGTACTGTATGCATATTAGTATCCGAACTGGCTATAGTCTACCTATCGATGGTAATGTTTGAGCTGGCCGATGGTGGATTGAAGCGTAGCACCTTCTAGCTTTCCCATGAATATATCGGCCAGGAGAAGTCCGAGCATGGTTCCCATGGCTACGTCATCAGAGATCATTGTCATTAAACATTAGTATGTAATGATTAGTGTGACCAAGACAGTGAAGCTATAATGTGATTTCTGCCTTGGATAGTGTAAGGACATGAATCGTCAGTCTTCGTGCAACTTGGCTTGGTGTAACAAAATGCAACGCTGCCACTAAAACTGTGTAAAGCGCCTTTTTGGATGTCCAGAACTTGATGTTGTTATCTGTTAATCAGATTTATTAACAACAGTCTCAAATTAACTAAACTGTCCAAACCGTGTATCGACGGTCAAGCAAGCAAAGTTGACGCATGGGTAACTCATTAAGCTGTTTTGTTTATAAATGTGCTCGATTAGTTGCAAACACTGTTCGGTCAACTAGGTAACTTTAATAGTAATCACCGGTACGATATAATAACTGCCGTTAAAAATTCTTATGTAGGTTCTACTCATTCTATTTCAATTCTTATGTTGTTCGTGAACATCAGAGCATTACTTCACTTGCATTTTTGAAGTTTCGATACTCTGAATATCCCAAGAAACAATTAGGGGTTCAACGAGATTAGACAGTTGAACAGCCTCATAAGCTTCTACAAATGACAGCACGAACGGGTCAGTGGGTTCAGCACGCAGACAAATATAATGGAAATTCATAAGCCCTCAGACCGTGTCATAACTTGCTCACGCAGGGTATACTTGCGTTTCCTTTCATCTCCAAGTTTCAGAAACAAATACAAGTGCAAACTGACACGAACCAGCCACCCCATATAATATAATTCCACCCACAAAGTCTACATTTGTTAGTTTTTATTAAGGTTATTTATTGCAATCGGCACGCCATCATCTCTGCGGCGTGGTTACGGCCGACTGGTTAACAACTGTCTTTATCAGAAAGCGTTCAGACTTGCCAAACAGGGTAGCAACCGAAGTTGCTCAATTTTAAGTCTCAGACAGCCCATATACTATACAATTTGGTTCGAATTTAATAACCAGAACAATCAACGAACGTCTTCTTGAAAGCATCAACTGTTCTCGATCAATTCAGCAGAGCTTGCTTAAGAAGTGTGAAAGGCTTTTCCTCGAGTGTACTGTGAATATACGCAAATAATTCAGCTCCGATCGATCCAATTTAGTTGCTAGCACCTTTAGTCCAATTAACTGTCGAATAAAACGTTTAAGCAAGAAGCATGAGTGGACAGTGAAGACTAAGTTGACTAAACTCAGAGGACGGTGTGATTAGGGAAGTGATTATGCAATAATTATATTGGGATAAATAAAGCTGCAATCCTGGAATAAGCACTGAGTACTAAGATCACTTGTGCATTTACATACAAGCCTGATTTACAGTGGACAACTTAATTGTTAGACGACGAAAAGAAGACGAAACCCAATCAACGAATTTCAATTTATCTTTTGATGCTAACATTGCTGTTCGGAATGTGTGCTGTGAACAAATCACGGCATCGTTTTCGTCTAATTCCACACATTTTATATCCATCATATGACTGGTTTTTTCTGTTTACTTTGTAAATGTTTTAACGAACGCCCATCGTACGTGTTCAATTCAAACAACCTATCGGCTGTGTTATTTTTTTGTTAATTATATCCTCTCTCGTGATATCCAACATTCCTGTATTTGTTTTGTCGTAATCGTAATATGTACATATTCGTTTTTTCTGGGTCTTCCACATTTCAGGTAACATTTGGTAACTGACATAGCTCTACTCACCGACACTGCATGACCTTCTTTTGACCAGTGATCAGTCGATGTTATTGAGTTCATCGACTACACGCCAATCGAGCGATAAACCCAAATCTGTCCATGCAGATTTAGCAATAAAAATAAATGACGGTTCTGAACCTAATCTGTACTACTGTCAATCTGTATATTATTCCGCATACTGTCTGCATCAATCAACAGGCTCGATTCTGTTTACTTGAATAGATATCCTATATATTTGCTCACCTGCAGCTGCTATGCAACATCCCCTCAGAGAATAGTGGATAACTGAATAAGCAGGTGGAACAATATCTACCAAGCTATGCCAATCAATACTGAACAGTTTACGTCAGTCATTCGGAGAGAACACTAGACTAGGTCTCTTACTCCTCGTCATATGTTGACATGCCGATACATGAGGAATGGGGTGGACAACCTGAGCCACGTGATTATGTAAGACGGTGGAAGGGTGATTGCTATGTTTGGACAATCAGTGAAGGACATAGGCTTTACGGGATTCGAAAGTTTCACTGAGTAAGCTGCCTTTTCCTCGTGTGTAATAGAAGAACGTAAACGGTGGATCATTCAACTGAACAGAAAGACAATAAACCTGCCTAAAAAGCCGTAATATGCATTTTTATGAGATATTTGCTCTTATTTTGTTATGTGCTCTTGACATCGAGAAAATAGGAAAGTTACACGTTAATGTCGTGTAAACGGAACCCCGAAACAAGTGTGGTAATATACCGACATTCTACATGAACACTTGGGGGTATATAGTGCTTTTTTGAAAGAATTTTAATGTGGTTCCCCTCCCTCATTGCTGTCCTTGGTGTTTTAAGATGAAGTTCGTGTCAAATGGTGTTTCATTCTTTCAACTGTTTAATGTAGAGCATGTTTCACGTGCGCATTGTGATATAGGTGTCTCCGATATAATTCGTTCGAATGAGTCGGAATTTTGCGCTTATGATTATGCGATAAGGTGCACTTCGGTGTAGTCATGTGAAACTTACTTAACTACACCGTCTGCGTTAAAATGTCAAAACTGTCGATCGGAAAATTTTTATTCAGACCCCCGATTTACGTTCACTGATGTTGTAAGAAAGTGTACAAGCCACTTTCCACAGCTGATGAATTTTCTTCCATACACAAGCTGAAATCCATTAATAACTTGCGCTTGGTTCGAAAACCAACAAGACGGTTACCAGGACCAAAGAAAGGTTTGATGTAAAGTTCTGTAGCCAGATGCTCCCACTGACAACCTTCCAATTGGAGGACAGTTGTTTCAACCCAGGTAGACAGAGCCAGCAATGAATCCGGTCAACCGGTTATAAACAAGTATCGGCAAACAAATAAGAATGTGCAGCAAGCAAAAATTTTAAAAAATTATGTTCACCTGGCAACAGGAAGAAAGGAGGACGAAGTTCAGTACATTTCGCAAAGTATATTCATGTGCATTACGAATAAAATTTTAACGAACTATGTTCATTATTGTGCAACACATTACTCCCTCATATCTTAACAACAGTTAAGTTTGTCAGGAACTTCAACCTAATGAACGCTATGTGATAAAAACGCAATAATCTTACAAATTATTTTGTTGTTAGCATTCAAATTGGTGATTTATGAGGCCTTCACATTTCAATTTTAATCACGTTAGGATTATCAAGTGAGACGCACAGTTAGACAGCATTTCGCTCGTCGTTTACAACCAGATATATGCACTGATATGCAAATAAATGAACAGCTGAAAGCTTATGGGTTAACGTTTAAAGGATCGATATTTATTCTAAAAAGCGGTCCAATCAGGTGATCGTGTAAGTGGGAACTGACATAATAGGATTCAGTGTATATTTGTTGTTCTAAAGTATAAATGACAGTACATGGAACAGTATGTGGTTAATTATATAAGCATCGACAATTCGACTAATCACCAGAGAGTTAAAATATACAAGCAATCAGTATCTATTACCCGCTCGCTAGACAGCGTAAGCAGACTTCATGAACGCTATGGTAAACGAACATTACAACAGAACAATTCGTATTCAGTCTGTGTAACGCATGGTTCACTCCTATCTACCTTCGAATATACGGAGGTGGTTTTTTGTGCAGATACCAGATTACGGGGCCACTTTTTTCACACAACAGCATCTCAAACTTACGCGTTTGTTGGTCCGAGATACATGACTATTAGACAATCAAGGGTGTCTCGACTACTTTGATGTCACTGGTGTAACAATCGTCAAACAGATGAGCACTCCATGACTCGAATAGCAGGAAAACGTGATGATTGGCGCGTCGCAGTTTCAGGTACTTTAATCAAACATTATGCAATGCCATTTGTAACAGTATTCGTAGACCGAAACAAACAAATTGTATCAACAACTCTCGGTCTTCTGCATTTACTGCATGTACTGAAGCGGGCTTTCGACTCAATTACTGTGGTTTGAACCAGCGACAGTCGATTTGGCTGATTTAGTGTAAAACTACTGGTCCTAACTTATCAACTTCAGTGGACGCCTATCACACAAAATCTTGTAATGGCAGCAGATCAAATATGTGCACCAAGAGAAAAAGTATTTTTATTCTACTTCCTATTAAAATATGACTTAAACATAGTTTACAAGTGATCGCATCCTTCGCATTTTGACTGAACTTTCGAATAGCTTATTTCAAAAAGAATCCTCATACTCCACTACTACTCATAAGCAAATGTAGCTAAGTGTTTGTACATGATAATTCAATCGTACTTGACATAAGTTCATTGGCGCTATAGTTCTAACAGTTGTCCTATAGAAGCTTAGTCGGAATTCAAATCCCTGCTGTGGCAGGGATCTACACTGTTAACGATTTTCAACGATGCGGAGGTTCGAGTCTGGCGTTTTTCTCAAAAGCACCTGACTAAAAGATCCACGGAATCATGAGAGCTGTGGTCTATGATGAGTGATGGTCAACTCACATAAACCAAAATTCCCGTACCACTTACCAACATTCTCACTAATATATCAGTCAACCAGATTGTCTGTAAGATGGCACATATCCTAACACATGAGAAAAACTCTCTTAGATCATAATCACACAGACGCTATACAGTTTAATGAAAGTGGTCGAGCGTTCACATACAATAATTAGGTCGTGCCTAATATGAGGTCAATGGCGCAGTGGTAAACACGACTGCCTCATGAACAGCGTGGCCGGAATTCTGATCCTGGCAGTGGCTAGTATATGTACTACCGATGAGCCTTAATTAGAACGAAACTCGAGCCCAGTGTTTCTTTTCGAAAGAGACCTACTGGAAAGTCTATGAGAATGCGACAGCTGCTTGGATCAGTTGTGGGTGATGTTCAGTTTGAAATTAACCAAATCCCCGACTACTCCTCAGCAATCAGGTACACCATCAGTTTTCGGCTAAACTTAATAAACAGTCACCCAGTGAGTCCAACGATTTACCCTGAAGTGGTTCCAGAGGTTACGCGGACATCAAGCATGCACGGTCTGCTGTGGTCACACAAACATGAAACACCACTGTGAACTGTATTATCAGTTTCTCCGTATTGTGATTTAGAGAAATCGTTGTCGGAAGTTCACGAACCGGACAAGTGTCAATTATGCTCTCCTAATCGTGAAGGCATCCTTGACGCATCTGATGTGAACTATGCTGGTTCGAATTCAGCCGACGTCTGGATTTCTCGCAATTGTGTCTCTTCTAAATTATCAAATCTGCCAAACTTACTTACCAGTAATTCAGCTATTGTTTTACTACGATTCTCTGACGTGGTGTTTCATTCACAACGTAGTAAATGCGAGCTTTCCATAGATAAGTAGCTCTTCGAAGTAGCTCAGATTCGTTATTCGTTCCATTGTGTTCCATAATGAATGAACTAAAAGTTGAATTTATAACCCATTCCTGAATCCACTTTTCCTTTTCCCTTATACAAGACACAACACGGTAGTTGGACTAAAGACAGTTAGATCTCTCTTCAGTAGCGGGTACCGGTTAGCTAATGAATGAAGTACTTCAAAATCATGCTAACTATCTATACACTGTTTTAGAATAATAAACTTTGAGGGAATAACGTTTTGAGCATTTTATGATGCTAAACGTCACGTGCCCAAATAGTGCCTTGGTTAAGATACCAAACAGTTAGTCGCATGTTCTATCGAAATGAAAAATTAGCAGTCAGTTTTGAATGCAGAATAGTCAACCATAGCTCGATGGCATTGGTCTTTTTTTCTAATATGATATTAGATGGTTATTCTTAATTGTCGTTCATGTTTCTTCTTTTAGGCCCACTGAACTGTTAACGCTACTGTTGCTTGAAAGCCATCGTAATTATCCCTTGGTTCTTACAAATCTTTCTTCCAATTCCTTGCCGACTGTATCTGGATAAACACATGAATCTTTCGAAGTGAACCACTGGTTGCAATGGAGAAAATACCGCGTTTTCCTGACAATTTAAACTAACTACATTCAACAGCACAAGCTAAAAGTTGTAATTACCTCCCAGCAAACCTTTAACATCTTTGTTTTTCCATTAGAATCAACAAAAGTCAACTCTCCAATTAGTAGTTTTTAAGATGTTACCACATCTAACTTCTGTATCAGAAAAAAACAATTAACTATTATGTGGTGTTGTCCGTTCGTAGCTTTGAACTTCGTTTAAGAGATGTGCTTACAGCGAAATTGCCGGTGAGCAAATACACTTTTGGTTCACACTAATCTATAGTTAGCCTCTCGATTTATTCACAAACGAATGTTAACTGTTGGAAGTAAGTTAGCCGAACAACTATTCGGTTTTGAGATCGTGCACAATACAAGTCATGAAACATTCCCAATTAGATGCGAAAATAACTCATCAACACTTCATCACAAAATTAAAGCCAATTTCAAGTCAGAAAGTTTCAGCAAGACTAATCTGGTCGGAAGCAGGAGAAATCTCGAACAAAGGATAAAGGTGCGATAAAAATATTGCAGACAAAAATTACGCAGGTTTTTGTAAATAAAGCGTAAACCGGCCAAATTTTGCTATTCGGAATTGTGTACAGCGAGGCATTTGCGCAGCGCAACGAGCATATTGAAGTCAGATATTTCTGTCTGACGCAGAGGTTCCGATTGCATGGTTGTCGACTGGGGCTGGTCATCCGGTAATTTTGTCTTCTACTGAGACGTTCAGGCAGCCTAATTAGTACTCTCGAGCAGAGGTGTTCGAGCGTTAAGATTGAATGATTCGGCCGTACCTAATGTGAGGTCACTGACGAAGTCAACAGGGTTGCTTGAGAACGGTGTGACCAAAGTTCAACTCCAAGTCACGCTTGTGATATGTACCACTGATGAGCTCTGACAGGGGCAAAACTCCAGTGTGGAGCTTCTTTCGAAAGAGCTTGATTGAACAGTCCATCTGGATAGAAAAGTTTCAAGCAACTGAGAGTAATATTCAGCTCATAACTAAACTGATGTTGAACAGAGCGGAAATCACAGGTTAAAAAATCAGATGAATGGACGAGAAAGAGGCAACGCAAACATAACAACACATGACGAACACCAATGCAAACGCTGACCATCAAGGAGCGTAAAGCTGTGTGTATCACACTGTGTAAAAACCTTACGTTATTTCAAATACTATTATCTGTGTCCAACAGTCATAATCCGTTTTATCTAAATTCTCAGGTAGCTGCAGCAGGAACAACTCGATAACTGAAGAGTTGTACCAGGGAGTATGTTGCAAAATGGCTGAAAACACAAGAGATTTCCACATAGATGTAGACGAACGTCACGTGGGTTTATCCACACAGAACTACTTAATCCAAAGTGGAAAAGGAACTAAGGTGTATAGTATCCGCTCTGCGGCCGTTCAGGACGATGTGAAGTGCGTCCCAGGGCTCTTGCTCTTAGACGTCATAATTCTCCCATTCCCACTCGAGTAGAGGTAGCTGCTTCAAAAGTGACAGACACGAAGAGTATTTTCAATGCAGGTGATGACTCTACATAGGCCGGATAGCCACGACGCAAGCCCGACGTATTTACAGACAGTGTAATAGAAAAAAGATGTAAAAACCTTCACTGACTCTGGCTGAGTCTGGAAGATGCTTAACATACTCTTAACGAAACAGAAGCCGAAAACTTACATGTTTCTAAACGATTCAAACAGCATATAAGGAACGAAAATAGAACAAGAATACTTCTCAAGTATAACCCAAATGGATAAAAGGAGCAGTTATAAATGAACCTTGAAGAAAGAAACAATGAGTAAAATTTTCAGTTGTCAGAAAATGCTACCTTCTCATCAGACAATCAGGTATCTATGCGTTACGCACAGTTGTTTGTGGTTGAGCGTGTAGATGAGATTATCCAATCAAGACCAATAGAAACCTAATGGAATAGGGGTCAAAATGTTCATCTTACGGGCACAATATCCGAAGGTCAGCTGCCTGCCCGAACATAAGAATGTATCACCAGTACACTCTACCAACATCCGTGCTTGAGTTCAGGGCTCGCTTTATAAAAACATCCGAAAGATTAGAAGAACTACAGTGTGCTTTGTTACGTCTATGCCTGCCGGTTACTCACTGGGAAGAAACTTTCACTGACTTCAAATGGTAGGACTTTGAGCAAATGAGACATCTTACTTCGTGCAACTGGTCACCAACAGGTCGAACAACCACACCTAGCTCGTGAGAAGTTCGTACTAACAAAGTTGAGTTGGATTCAGTTCGTAACGAGGACACTATTACACTTCCGTTCCTAAAAACTATGCACATACGTCACTTGTTAGCTTAGTTCAGCAAAGAATCGGTTAACATTATTGAGTCTGTGCCACCCACTAACTTGGTCCGCCGTTATCTCTTGTGCCAAGTTGTTGCAAAACCTTCTGCTTCTCAGACTGGCGAAGCCACTGTTTACATAGTGTGCATAGTAAACAATTAACAAGTGCACCAGAATACGCACGATTATATTAATTTTGTAGACACAATATATTTCTCTTAGCCTGTTTTCTGTGCACAAACAAATGCAGCGTGTACCTCAATCTGCTACCAAGGTCCAGATGGTAGGACGTCCGATCCCGTATTACAGTAGTCGAGGCAAAGATTCGGTGGTACGCTGGTGAACCATAACACTGACCACTCAGGCCTGCGTGTTGTGGTCGTAACTAGCATAACAGTGCTTGTGATGAATTGGATCACGAGTGCCTAAAACCGCTTAACCGATGAGCTTGATAAAGCATTTGCTGAACGAGATGTCAGAGTCCAGTGTCTGTCTTTGGTTCAACCAGTACCCGGATGGAGAGGACGGAAGAAGCCATCACAAGTAATTTAGCAGGCGTAAAATCTGTAACTGACGTTGCCATTTCAGGTTCTACAGAGGATAGAATGTGAATATTAATGACCACGACTGTCATAACTGACTCATTCATGTCAACAGATAGATGGTTCGCAAGTACATGTCTAACAGTCTTTAGATTCGGCATAGAATGATACTGGCATTGTTGTTATTCATCACTGTTATTTATTCAGCACACTTAAATGGGTATTGATCTTGTATAAAATAAAAAAGAAATAAGCTCACTTGGAATAGTAGCTGAATGTGGAAGTCAAGTGTTCATCAAAGCAGGTAAAAATGGAACCGTCAAGAGAGTGTCCATCGAATTGAATACAAGAAACTGCTGAATGTATTGTTGTGCTATAAAGGAGAATGTTTTCATACTGACAATTATGAGAGTCAATGTACTATGGGAAATGGAACGGAGTTGTCGTACACTTAGAGGTCAACAGACGGAGTCAAAACGTCGAAGATGATCCCAATAAGAAGGAGTGCATATTACTGTTGTTCTGTCAAATTATCTTGACCCATCGAAAACACAAGTGGACAAGTCAGCCCCCAAAGTGTAGTAGTGTTTAATAAGTTAATGACTTGAATGTAACATATAACTCCAGCTGAATAAAATGTGGTTTGAAGATAAGTGGCGAGTACTGCATCGCTTCGCAAGTGCAGCGGACAACTTGACAAAGTTGTGAAGGTCAGACCTAGTGTGCACTCCGCTACAAGGGTTGGCTCCATCTTCGTGAACGACAGGTTGCTATTACCTAATCTTCTCTGAACTCAGAAAAGACGAAAATCTCTTGCTGATCTTTTGAAGACACTTATAACAATGTTGTTTAATAAGGCAAGCGAAGAGGCTAGGTTGCTCTAGAATTGAAAGATCCCGTTAATTATCCAGGGAAGACACATCTAGCTACAAACCAGGCAGTCTCCTGCTAGTAATCCTTCAGAATACCTCCGTAAAGTTAATTAACCTTAGTAAATAGTCTGCACGAGCAGACACCAACAGCAATCTAACTCGTATGTTACTGCACCAAACGGCTACTCCAAACACAAACTTGTTCGCTACACAGTATTTCTCATGACTACACTGGGAATTTTCGCGCGAAATACAAGACTGTCCTTACCAGGTGGCAAGGGTTTTTCTAGGAAAATGTTTATAATGACCACACTATTCACACAGACGATACCAAAAGTATGTATGGACTTTTCAGGTGAACTGGAGATGATGATGATATTAAATTTCCCAATCCAAACCTGTCAATGTTTTCAATTTACGTTGGTCCTACATGACCGGATTCGTTGCAGACAGCAATCTCAAAGGCTGTACTGTAATACTCTTATAATACTGTAAATTAAGAAAGTCGAATGGCTCTCGAAGTCATATTTGAATTGAACCCCCCCCCCTCCGTAAGTAGTTAGGATAAAAACTCGGACTGATTGTGGTAAGCATTTCTTCCCATGAGACAAGAACCCCCATTTGTAGGTGCACTTTAGTATCAAGGAAGTCAGAGTCTGTTACTGGCTGATCACAATGACACACACAAAGTTACAAACTGTAAACTGATTGATGCAGTGCAGAACAAGGAACCTGGCAAACGACGGAAGATGTAACATTGAAGCTGTTCATCTACTACAGATGTGGTGTCTTAATGCGACGTTCAGATTGATCCCTTGTTAGATCTCCTGTAGTGTCGAGGTTTGAATAAGCGGTGAACCGAGTAAATTTTCACCACAATCCTCTTAAGGACTAGAACCAAAAGATCAAATGCAATATGAAATCGGTTTTGCAGTCAAAATCTTCCCAATGTTCTCCTTGCTGTCAATAAAAGACGCAAGAGGAGTTTTTTCGCTTCAGTTGTGAACCTTTCAAGTTTCGATGAACACTCCGAGTGTCTAAACTGTCAGTTTTAGTTCTCGGTCCGACGAAAAACCAGCCTCGTGAGACTTAGGATCCCGTCAGAAGAAGAAAACCCAGCATAGACCAGGTATTCCAATTCAGATATTTCAGTGCACAAGTGGGAATTTATCACGAATACTTGTTGAGGTGGACTAGCCCTATTAACTTCGAAAATCTGAAGGAAAATGGATACCGGCTCCTTAAACTCTGTTAGCGTCACGTTTTGTGCATCAAAAGCTCATTCATCTTCACTCAGTAATGTGAGATTTTCTTGGAAACATCCTGGGTTCCTCTATTGGCATCTATCGGACTTTGTTGTAACCAGAAATCTAAAGTTGACATAAGTCAGTATCAGACACAGTTATCACAGTGCTGACTATGAAGCCGACGACACCTCGGTCGATATTCAGAGTCGCCTGCTGCCCAAGACATAGGCCAATAAAAGAAGCAAGGGCGCATGATAAGAAGTGCCCAAACACCGTGCTCGGCTAGGCAAACTCAGTTTGCAAACCCTACTGAGCATGCTTTAATGAACCACCCACACGCAATCTTCAGACAGATGTGGACCTCATTCCTCAACGAAGTTTACAAGGTCGTCATTCGTACATTTACAAAGTCGAACTTCCAGTTGGTTTGATGCAACAGCGATGGACCTAGAACCAACCAGTAAAACAAACCGAAAACTCCAGTAAACTATTGAAAGGTTCCTTTTAATGTGATATTCACTTCAATTAGAATGGAGATAGATGACGTTCATCAAACTGCAAGACGATGCACGAAAACTTCGTCGGGGCATTCTCTCTGTTGCTGCCGGTGGCAAAGCTTGTGGCATGCATGTTGACATGGAAAAGATCATTAAAACCTCGCTCATCCAAACCGCAGCAATAAAATCGAATTTCGGCAGGGTCATTCTGATCATGTGGAAAAGGTCGGCTGTAGAGTATTAAGAGGTATATCCACTGGATATTAGAGTCTTTGAGGTTAAACTGGAAATATCAGGGACTTCCTCAATAAATTGACAATCCGCTCACCACTGAAGCGCTCTAATGCGATACCGCTTGCCTTACTGTTAGAAAAGCTCCAGGAAACGGGGATATATCGCCGGAACTAGTCGGCAATGACAATAACTCCACTTTGATTTACCATCTTTACCAGCCTTTCGCCTGGTGCTGTGCAGAACGAACGGATCCTAACGATGTACAGGGTCTCAAAATAGATTTTTTTTAATAAAAAAACAGGAGAACTAAAGAGATCGCGGCGGTTGTGATAGCAATCCAGGACTCCCCATGCAGATTGTCTTCACAAAAGCTTTTGTCCGTGTGGTTTTCAGCAGCCTATACCTGCTTGCCAGTCGAGTATAACCGAAGTCCAAATGAGGCTTCAAAATTGCAAGATTAGTAGGGGACATGATATTCTGGCTTGATCAAATTCGTGGAAATTACTGTGAGAAAATACGTTGGTTGTAGATCTCCCTTACGATTTAAAGAAGTCCTCTAAATTTGTCCGTAGAGGTGGCCCGTGATCGCTGTTTCACAAAGTCGGATATTTAATAACACTTCTTTTGTTGACAGCATCTTTCAATCAGGGACGAGAGCTACTGTCAAACAGAGGAGCACAACCTCAGAATCTGTCCGACGAACCAGTGGAATGAAACAGAAACACATTTTCGGAGAACTTTAATTTGTCATTGTTTTCCCAGGCCTTCTACATTCCAGATGCATTTAAGAAGCGTTTGTATACTGTCCAGCATTATGCGACCGCAATCAAGATGAATGTTCAGCGGACCAGGATAAGAGAACTACTATTCCTAAATGATGTTGCAGTAGTAACACCCTATGAGGACACTTGGCTAACATTAGCCAATGAAATTACACCTGCATGATTAGGCTTCGGCCTGATGATTACTCTGAAGCAAATACACATTATCAATCAAAACTACTGGAAATCTCAATGTCCACACTAGTGAACACACAAAAGACATGAAAAAACGACGAAACTTGGGCCCACAACCTCGAAAAGCTTTTCCATCAACGACAATGGCCCAACTCTCAACGAGGTTGCGAAAAACCTCCTTACTGATTGTCAAGATGTGGAAAGTAGTGTGTTTAGTTTATGTGCTCTACAAACTTGTATAGGCATCGAGGCATGGACATCGTCCTTGTATCAAGAACGCCACCCAACACGATCCACCGTTATCGTCTCAGAGAGATGTTAGTGTCAGATAGCTGGGCGGAGTCATAAACATTGGTGTATTGTATATTTTATTCCGAGTACGTTTGTCTTCCTGACCCAAAGATATTTATGATGCACGGAACACGTTACCCGGATTGAGGGTGGCCAAACTGTTGAAGACATGTTATACTATGCTCCGGTCACTTGCCCCAGACCATATGAAAGACTAGCTTCGTTCTGAAAAGATGTGTCCAACCGCGATATACAGGCTGGTGCCACCAGTTTTACTTCCTGGAAAACAGGGACGGAGAATTGTAACAAGTAAATTTGGAATGAGGTTTGCTCAAGCGCCACCAGCAGTGAGATCAGCTGTGGCAGTGGAAGCGAAAGACCATGCTCCGGAGGCCAACAATGATAAAAGTGACAGTCATGACATAACCTCACTAAAGTCCGCTGCTCCACTATGGGATTGCACAATCTCAGGCGAAGATAAAACACAAAAACATTCATTCATTTTCTCTTGTAACAAAAAGAGATGTTCAATATGTTCACTGGGGAGGTGGCTTGAGACAATAAACACCAAAACGGTTGGTGTCACAGGACTTCTGAAAGACAGGAGAAGATGAAACACATCAGTTCAAATGACTCATTAAGTCCTACTCTTAACTTAAGTAAATGGCAACAAAATAACTCGTAGACAGTACACTGTGGCATTCGCCACTGGCGTGAAGTTTGGGGTAAACCACACTAAATGACAAAAGTAAAACACCTTTATGTAACCGAACCCCCAGACATCCACAAGTTGCCCCCACAAAGTAGACAGGCCTAGAGTTACACGCAAAAGAACCTTTGTCCACCTGTACGATGTTATTTTGAATTACTCATGATCACTAGAAATTGTGAGCTCACGTAATCCGTCGTACACTGGAACGATGTTCGTTCGAAGGGACGGTAGTGCAGCACAGTACACAAAAGCAACTTTTATTTTGGTCAAGTTAGCCGGATGTATAGCATACCGATTCATCGGATCACATTCGGTTGTTTCTTCCTTCTGTGCAAAATACTCCTAAAATAGGCTGCTTGCATCCGCCGTTGTTTGGCACCTCATTAGTGTATTCTGCATAAACGATACCCACATCAGATTAACTATCAACAATGGCACGTTAGATGCCTTGCTCAATGAAATTCAGGTCATATTTCACCGCCTAATTTTGTTAAGTTGATAAGCATTATATAGAGTGAGGAGAAGTAGCAAGACAACAATAGTCGTTCAGCTGTCTAAGCACGGTGGGATCCTTGGATTGTTTCAATGATTCGAATAGCCCCATGAGTTCATTAGAAGTGAAAAGGTGTTTTGGCGAACAGTCTGAAACGGCCAGTATACTCACTTTCTCAGTTACGTACCCCTGAAACAGAAGAGGAACCTCGTTCGCAGTTTAACCTATAGAGCTATGAGGATATGTAGTGATGACACGATTGATGCAGAAATGGTGTTTCTACGGCGGACTTTCGCAGAGAACGCCTATCCTGTAAACTTCGTAGGTAGACATATGGAACTGACAGAACCGAAGATTAAGCTCCCATCTGCGGAAAAGAAGTTGGTTTATATGACGCTAGACTACAAAGGCGAGGCGTTGGCTGAACTGGTGACTCGCAAAATATGTGACGCAATCGAAAAGACCTAGAGCGCGGCACAACTGCGAATCTCGTTCACATCCGACCCGGTAGTTCATGTACAACTCAAAGATACG
>LUCH01002198.1:0-22294 GCA_013368495.1 Paragonimus heterotremus | reverse complement strand
GATCTCGCATTAGGCATGACCGAATTATCATATGTGAACGCTCAACCACTTTCGCTTGTGAGTAATGATCAGGTTGCCCGATCGTCTCGAAATGGAGACACCGTTACTGTCTGTTAACTCCAATCGATAACCCCGCGATTAGGACTTCCTAACAAAAAATAAATCTATACGTGTCGATATATACGAAATAACCATCTTTATAACATCACACAAACAACTTACCAAAGTTCTCAATGGTTGTCAAAGAGTTGAACAATTTACAAACATGCTAATATGACAGGTGTCTGTGAAATTTCCTACATGTTCTGTTTTCTTTCTGATCTGGAGGCCCCATCGTTGAAACTGGTCATAGCAAATGTCAAAAGATGAGCTGCAGACAAAAATGGATTATTCCTACAACTTTTGAAAAATACGACGTGACAAGCAAGCACTTTCCCTATTGTTAGTTATCAGAATAAAGAGATCGCCCGCAAAAAAAAATGTTCTAGTGTAAATGTTGTTAGGAAAAGCCGAGAACGGATGAACTTATTAGGTCATGCAAATTAATGCCAAGTAGCAATCGGGACGTCAATCAAAGTGACCATTAGCGAGTTGAATAGTGAAGTTAACCAAAGAAGCTCCGATGTCAGCATGTAAATATGTTCGGTTCCCATTGTTGTGAAAGTGCCTTTCGGTTGAATCTGCAAACGAAAGTTAAAATTTCTGCTATTCCTGGTCTCCGTTTGTAAAACTGACGGTGTAAACTTGGAGCTTTTTTGCATACGATTACAAATGTGAAATGACCTATGCTCAGAATGCAAGGTTAAACTTAGCATAAAAATTAGAATGATACAAATGTTGTTCTTCTTGGATAACCCAACGGTCTTTCCTCAGAGTCCCCATGATGAAGAACCGCTCGCTTGAAAATACTACTTCGTATGGTACGATGGTACTTACAGAGGAATGTAGGACGCCAGAGGGACCAACCCTAAATACAGCCACGGACCGTACCCGTTTGCCTAAGTTGATTAATTTTCTTTCCACAGGAACCACGCTGTTTACCACCACAGTTTTATACCTTTGATTCTGTAGTCCAACCTCGCCACAGAGCTGACTTGATCAATTTGTAAACAGTCCTGGTTGCTTTGAATCGTTGCTGTCATCATCCCATTGGTTTTTATGTCTGTTCTGTCACATTGCAATATCTACTTGAAAAAATAACGCAGATGAGGATTGAAGACAGCGCTAGACTTGGATCTTACTAGCTTGCGAGCAACTCACGATTGGGCTAGGCTTTATCCCAATTTTATCATTCAAGGCGCTCTGTAATTCCTGCATTGCAAATAATCAGTAATCCTTGAGTGAAAAAAGAACACAAGATGAATGAGTACTCTTACGAACAAAACCCTTAACGAGCCGCAACCGATACACAAATGTATAAAGTTTGGCGTCAACTTCATGAAATTGAGTAAGAGGTGCAAAAAGGTAAGATCGGTCTTTCTTCTTTACCAATTTTGTCGAACCTACAATCAACGCATGAACTGTCTTCTTCTCTAAGACGGAGAAGTCTTTATCTTTAGTCCATCCTTTTAGTAGCCTCTCTAAAGACGAGAAGTGTACATTCACTCCCTCTGTGATTTCGTTGCACGTTTTGAAACATCCCAGATATCAAGCTACTCATGAGTAAGATGTTTTAGTTGTGAAAATTAACGTATGCACAATTGTGACGATGTGAATCGGCTGGGCGAGAAGCGGTATGCGACTCATCCTCGTAAAACTTAAGTAGTTTTGTGGTTTATTGCTTGTCATGTCACGCAGATGCTCTCTGAGAGCACACGCGTGTTCATTGATGTGAACGGATGCATAGGCTGCAAACAATATATATATATATATATATATATATATATATATATATATATATAAGCTGACAAGTGACTTAGAAAATGGATACCTGCTTGGAGTGAGTGGAGTGTTGGAAGAACGCGTGGCATAAAAACCCTGGGTTCGCAAACATTGCAGCATCTGCCAACCATGTACAGGCCTCTGATGCATGGTTTCAATGAACTGTTGGAATGTTCGGAAAACGACCGAACTTAACAAAATGATACCAAAAGTGGCCAAAAGATTTTATAAAAGCTTTTCGGTAAATGTCTATGAACCATACAGACGATTTTTGGAGGAAAACTGAAGGTGAAATGATCCGTTATTCGAAAATTCGTTTCAGACTGGTCATCGATGAGGACCAACTTAAAAGAAAGGACGTCAAGTGAGACGTCAACTTTAAAGCGTACATGACCATGATAAAATTCTTCGTTTAAGTGGGAGATGTAGCCTAGGCAACGAACAAAGCAGAAAATCAATCAGGACCCGATAATATAGTGTTCCAGTAGGCTGCTTTTCGATGTAAATGAGCAAATCCATGAGTTGAATGCACGGTACATATGTTGACATCCCTAACTCGTGCCGATACTAAGGAGATTCCAACAAGTATACTATACTCAACAAACAAGCTAAATTCCAAAATTAGCTTTAGGGTTTAGCTCAAACGAGCTGACACCCTGACGTCTTCAGATATTTTGCTGAGACGTCATGGAAATGATGTCGTATTGTAACCTGTCCATCAGAAACATATTTGAACGAGGTACTGTCTAGAAATTTTGTGCCGCTTCAGTACAGTGGCAGTCTAACAAGAACTCTGCTTTATTGTGCGAAAGAAACCTGCTGGAGAGAAACACTGACCAAAGAAATGTTGCTGTTGAGAACTACGCTCAGAGAACATGGCTGTCTATCACTAGTTGCCTAGAAATCCAGCAACCAAAGGTCAGCTACCAAGACGGTTTCGACCATTCCTGAAATAAATGTCCACACGAGTGACGACATCACCACTTTGTTGAAAACTATCTCCACAGAGGCTATGGGACGTACTTTCAACACAGTTCAAATGGTCATGGTATGCACCACCATTCGAGCTCAAACACTACCACTGAAAACATTGTTACCGTTCAGTACCAAATTCTATGGATTTTTGAGTAGGTACCGGGTCGACGATACAAGAAGAAGGAATGGCAGCTGAGCAATCAAGAGAACGAACGTATATCCACTTGTGTTCATAAAACGCCCATGGATTCCACAATGTCTCAATCAGCCCAGAACTTAGCAAGCCACAAAGGAATCGTTTTGTCGATCGCTCGACATTTTTCGACCTCAAGCGATCCCGGAGAAGGCCAATCAAATACGATACGCAACAAAAAATCGTGGGCTTCTGCAGTTCACAGAAGAGATTCCAATTAACAAACGGAAGCTGTCTCTCTGTGTACAGAAAGAGCCGTTCATCCATACCAGACTTTCGTGATAACCGATGCGTATGTGGATAGGTCCTGGCCTTTTCTGCTATGTTGTTGTGCTGGTCTAGTTTGTGCGATGTTTTGAGCAGGCAGGCTAAGCTGACTAGAATTTCAGTGTTTCCAGTTTCAACCATATCAGGCAGGTCAAAGGAGAGCAGCCAGCCAAAATGTAGCTTAACTCATAGGTTTGTATGTGGACTACTGACTGTGTAGAGATGCTCGGGAAGTGGAGCAGGAATCCACAGCTGTACAGCAGAACCGTATTTCTAGTTGCAGCACTGGTCTTCCATGTGTCGAAAAGTTTAGAAAGTGTACTTTCAATCAAAGATTATTCTAATCTTCCAATGATTGACCCTGACCACCGGCGAATTACTCTGTATGGTAAAAAAACCCACGTAGGTTCTCGAAAACTTAGAATATGTCTACTACGCACAGCAGTAATAACAAAGAGTGGTCACGGTATTATTCACTGCACTCCCAGGGTGAGTTGGCCCCTCTCGTTGCCAAGTGCGTTAGACTTCTAATTCACTGGCCCCAGATAGGGCCTCAAAATCCCTTCATCTTGTTGCTTCGCGGAACAGACTTACAGGCCAAGGGGTCCGGGTGCGGTCCCTCAAGAAAACCTTATTTTCTTTCACACCACAGGTCAAACTGGTGAGTCAGAGACTCAATCTGAGGTCTCATAGATCAATCTGATACATGTGCGCGGACACGAAACAGAAATGAAATGTGAGTACCCAGCTGGACCAACATAGCAGTACCGGACGGTCAGAATGCTGCGCCGCACTGATTTCCAGATAATTGAGCCACTGCGTGATCGATGTCGCAGCCTTGAGTGAGACTAGGTTTGCAGACCGAGGTAAGCTCCCAGAAGCAGGTGTTGGGTACACTTCTCACTGGATAAGTTGCGCGGTAGCTGACAACATTAATTCCAAGATGATAAGCCATTCATGGAGCACCAGCTTTCGAATCACGTCCATATGCTCACGACATGATCAAAGGAGGTCTGCTAAATTTATTAGTGTTTACAGTCCAGCTGTGTGTCACATTGATGTGTCGAAGGGCCACTTTTATGATCAACTGTCCGTCACCAGTGAGTGACCGGTTTTTTCTGGATGGTTCTAACTCTCGAGTTGGGGGATCAGGAGATATCAGACCCCACGATTTTGGTGCAGTCGATTAGAACGGTGACCATCTGCTCCACCTGTGTGATACTCACGTGTTGACCCTCATAGATACCGGGAATCAAGCTGGATGCGACGCGATAACTCAACACTCACTCGTCCACGAAGCGGACACCACCAATTACTTGATTAGGTGATTGTGTAACGTGACATTTATGAAGCACTTATCGCGCCAGTGATGCACGGAGATGAATGTAGAGGAGATCATAGGCTGATCAGGACCAAATTGTTTATTCCTGTTTGTTCGTTGTGGATAATCCGGACAACACAAATTGGATGTCAGACGATTGCAAAGCTCAAAAACGAGTACTAACAACCACCTTCAGCTTGGTACGAGAGAAGAATACGATGTTCGTCGCCTCCATAATAAACCCGGACAATGAAGACCACATTCCGGAGTACTCGCCATCAACTCGCCGAACGTCTTCGCAGAGCCAAGGAAGACCGGTGGAGAAAGCAGGATGGGATGATGCAGAGCTACGCTGACCGTTGATAACAAGAAATTCTACGACTCGTTGAAAGCGATTTTTGATCCAACCGCCCAGTCTACTAAACCGCTGTTTGACATGAACTTTGGTTTTTCGTGTATCCGGCCAGAGGAAAACATGAAAGTCTGACGAAATCAACTTGGTAACCTACTAGGCGGTCCTTCTATTACTGACTAGGAGACTATGAATAACTTGCCAAAACAAGAGGTCAAGATTTGTCTTGCTTCTGCCCCACATTTGACAGAGGTGTGGACAGTTCTTGAAAAAATGTGAAACGGAAAAGGTACATGTGAAGACGGATTGCCAGGGGAAATTCTGACGAGTGGCGGCCCAGTTTTGGGACGTGCTTTGCTCGAATTAGTTCCTTGCATCTGGGAGCAGGAAGTATTTCCTCAAGAGCCATAGTATCCTGAACGTGCTTCTGTTTGGAGTTAAGGGTAGCAAGCACTGCACCGAAAGTTACGGAGCACCATTCTAACGAACTTAGCTGGAAAAGTGCTAGCAAGAATCTTGCTGAACCGACTCAATGCGGAAAATTTTGGAGACTGGTGTTCTTGAGGAACAACCCAGACTTTTGGCAAGTCGCTTTATGATCGACATGGTGTTCGCTGCTCGGCAGATCCAAAAGAAGTGCGTGAACGCAACCGGCCGCCATATGACTTACTTACGGATTTCACGAAGGTGACTGACTCCGTGAACCGTGAGGCCCTTGCTTGATAGGCTTGGACGTCCGGGTAAGTCTATCAACTTGATTAGAATGTTGCAAGTGAACATCAAGGCGAAAGTGAAATCATATGGATCGACCGTTTATTATTTTGACACTGTCACTGGCGTAAAGCAGGGATGTAACCCATTCCCAACCCTATTTACCTCATATTTGATTACAATGTTAACAGTTGCTGGGAGGACGACGCTGAAGTTGAGCGCCGGATGGATGAACGCCTGTTGAATTGTTCAATTTTCGACACCCCAAGACGGTTACTAACTTTGACGATGCGCGCGTTTCGATTTTCAAGTGACAGCATGTTATTGGCACACCGCGAAAAGAAAAGTCAAGGATTGGTTACGCATTTCGCTTCCATGGCACCTAACTGTGGTTTGGATATCGACAAAGGTAGGACATTTTCTGTCACTTAGTCTTCTCCGGGAAGAGGTGCCGTGTCTACAATTGAAATCCGTATCATTTGTAACGTACCTGATAGCTACCAAAACTTCTGCTAGTTGGGCAACAATCTGTCGACGGATTTGTCTGTGGACCGCGAGTTGCGAGCCTGCGTGGCGAAAGCTATCACTGCTTTCGAATGTCTTGAATGACGTGTCTGGAAACATCACATCCTGAATATGAAAACTAAGCTGTTTGTCTGTCACTCAATCTACGCTGCTGCACGACAGTGAAATGTGGATATTGCATCAACGGGAGGTGTGGTAGCTAAGCCGCTTCCAACTGCAGTGTTCAAGACGCATCCTGAGTAATCGTTGGTCGTACGCCGTTTACAACACTGAAGTAGTTCGGCCAGCGGACATGGACGGGATTGAAGTCGTGCTGATTCTCGATCGGCTTGAATGGCTAGCACATGTCCGCAAGATGCGCGATTAATGGGATCCGAGATAAAGCAAGTAGAAGCAGGTTAGTGAAATCCTAATGATCAGAATTTGAGACACCAGGATGTATTTTGCTTTGTCATCACCAACATCATAAACAGCAATACATCAGTGGCTCACGCTGATGATTAACTGCCACACAACCACGAAGAAGAAGAAAGGAAAACCTATATGAGATGGGAGTAAAAAAGGAAGGGGAGGGCAATGGACCTAACTACCAAAAATAACTACGTCTATATTCAAACATGAAACGTCAAGGCGCCTACATCTTGCAAACAAACAACCGAGCTGTAAGTGAAATTGAGGCGTCATCAGCAAGACAGCTTCCTCACGGCTTTCACTGCACCTCTTCAGTAAATGCACTCAATTCACAGACAACTCGGACAAACAACGACAACATTCACGCCACTGAGCTCGGTTAGCCGCCATCTCACCTAACGTCTCAAACCACTGACTCCGCGAGGGCCCCAGTCTGCGAGACGAACCCGATCTACAGTGACTAACCCTTTCGTGAACGATTTCATTTGTCTACGCCAGGTCATTATCTGTCCACCTCGCACCTTACGCCAAGCGGCCGCAGCGTCGGCAAACAGTGCTCGATGTTGCAAACGATTAGCTGGCATCCTTAGTACATAAACTATCCATCTAAGTCTGTAAAAATGTAGTGACTGGACAAAAGAACTCGTTTGACAGTCATAGCCAAACACCCGCTTCCTAACCTCCTCGTTACATATTCGCTGGGGCCACACGATACCAGCGATTGAACGCAAACATCGGTGGTCAAACACTTGAAGACGGTTCACGTCCTCCACCCTGAGCGGACAGGTTTCGCTGCCGTGATGTAATACAGCCCTCATTGTTGTTTGATATACGTGACCCTTAAGCTTCAGAGAGATACCCTTCTGTCGCCATAAATCCCTCAGATTAGTAAACATCACCCTAGCCTTGGAAATACGCGTCTCCATGTCATTCCCTATACCTCCGCTGATGCCGCTCCCCAGATATACAAACCAGTCAACAACCTCCTCGACTTCGTTATCTAACATTAAGTTTACGTAAACACAGCAATCTTACAGAAGTACTTTGCATTTCCAGGCTGCAAAACGCATTCCGAAGCACTTAGCAGAACGCGAAATTGCGTTCAGTGTTGCTTGTGTCGCTTGAAAGTTGTCAAACAGCAACACCTTATCGTCAGCGCAATCAAGATCAGTCAGTCTTCCACCAGGTAGGAGGTCCACACCGGCATCATTCGTGTGTCGCAGACAGTCCTCCATTATTTCATCCATGACGGAATTGAACAAAAATGGTGAGAGGGGACAGCTTTGACGTACGCCGCTCATGGTGCTGAAACTGTCAGACAGCTCACCGTAAACCCTAATCCCAGCTGAAGTATGGAAGTAAAGCGCCGACAGTATGTTCACATATTTAGTCGGTACAACTCTGCGTTTAACTGACTCCAAAAGTGTAAATCGACTCACCAAATCGAAAGTACCTTTATAGTCAAGGAATACGGCGATTGTTGGCTGACGGTACACATGACGCTGCTCCACAATTTAACGGAGAGTAATGATGTGATCTATACATCCCCGTCCAGGGTGAAACCCTACCTGTTCTTCTCTAATGTTTAACTCACGAACTGCAGTAAGTCGACGAAGTATAATGGATGCTGGAACCCTTGAAATGACTGGGATCAAACTAATCCCCCTATGGTTTTCACAAGAGCCCCGGGCTCCCTTTTTAAATATGGGAACTATTATCGAGTGACCTCAGTACGGAAGGATGGTCTCCGTCGTCCATACAAGTTGAAACAGCTGACTTAAGGCCTCTACTAACACCTTTCCACCCTCTTTGAAAAGTGCCGACACGATATCATCTGTATCAGCAGCCCTATTACAAATGAGAGCTGAAATGCAATTGCGAACCTCAGTTTCAGCGGGTGGTCCCAAATCTACCGACCAGGGTGCTACATCACAAGTTTGTGGCGGCAACACAATGGAAGCAGGAGGCCAGCTAAGTGTTCTGCCCAACGATCTAACCTTCTGGACTTATTATAGATTAATGTGCCATCTGCCTCGTTGATAGCTTCACTGACAGACGGTCGCCTGGGATCAGTGGCACGGATCATCTTAAAGACTTTGCCAGTGTTCCCGGAAGCAAAAGCGGTTTCCATTTCCTTCACTTTTTTCACCAACCAAACCTCACGATCAGCCTTTAGACTACGTTTCAGTTTCCTACGGATATTTCTTCTAGACTTATTATGTGAACTACCAGGAGGAATCTTCCGTATGGCTTCTAATAACTCCAGAAGTTTCCCTGAAATCCAATGATCGTTAAACTTATGTACCCCTGTGCCGCATGCTACAGTACCTGCTTTCTGAATGGCCTGTGAAATCTGAGTCCAGCAGCTATTAGGATCTTCAGAGTGAGCACCACTAAGGCAGTTTTATAAACTGGTTTGGTACTTATGCTTTACCGATGGTAAAGCCAGTTTCTTAACAGTCAGTCGTTGCTGTTGATAAGGTCGTTGACCAGCAAAAGTAAGAATAAAACGACAGCGTACCAACGCATGATCTGAATCCAAGTATGTGCTCTAATAAGAACGACAGTCGTGAATGGAACCACGTCATCTATAACTAACAACTATGTGGTCTATCTGAGACCAGGCCTGATTCGCAGCAGATGGATGCCAAGTATAGCAATGACGTGCACGATGCCTAAAACTAGTGCTGGCTAAAAATAGCTTATATTCAGCGCATAGCTACAGCAATCGCCCGCCATTATCTGACCGATGTGACGCTATCCCAAATTTGCCACCTAAACGAGATTCGGTTTCATCATGGCGGCCGACCTGAGCATTCATATCTCCCGCCAGAACGACTATATCAGAGCCACGTGTCGACCGAGGAAGAGCTGCCAGATCCGAGTAAAATGCGTCCTTGATGCCCACGTCACTACAGTCAGTAGGAGCGTAAGCAGATAGTGAAAAGACTTCTGAAAGTCTTGCGTCTAGAGCTGGCCTTAACAGAACCTGCCAGGCGGACGGCACAAAGTCCACTGTCAATAGGAATCCAATCTATCAATGCGGCTGCAGCTGTCGTGCCGAGGACTATACCTACTCCAGCCTGACCTGTAACAGCCGTTGTGGAGTCACCCGAAGTGTATAACCAGTATAGGGTAGAAAATGCGGGTGCTGTTAGTTCCATACGTTGACTACTGTCCTGTATTCTAGACTCTGAGATACAGCAGATATCGACATGTAATGAGCCTAACGTTCGTGCTAGAGCGGCCTGTTGACTCATTTGTTTTAATGTACGAACATTGAAAGAAGCTATGTTAATTGGCATTCTAGGTCTAACCAAGGGACGAAGGAGTCCTGAAGCTGAATGGCAAGAGACGGAACTTACCGGCCCAGTGTTACCAACGGTTAGCTACATCCGTTGTGGGACTTGTGGAGTAACTATCAGAAATAGAGGTTGGGAGGGGCCTGAGAACTAAATTTGATGGGACAGTGGGGAGGGGTCAGCAGTAGCATGTTTTCGCCTATCCATCCTACTGTATGCAGCAGATAGGGCGACTCGGTCTATACTGCGAGACGGCCGTTGCAATATGGAACTACTTGTGTTATGATTATTCATGGTTGTGTGTGGGCTGAGATACTGTCAAGACGCCCAGACCTAGACAGGAGAACGATTAAGGTTCTCAACCAGTCTTTAGCTAAAAAGCCTATACCACAAGGCAGCGGGTGGGTGGCAGTGTACCAGAACTGGTACGTTTTCCGGGAAAAAAAGATGCCAACCTTCCTCCAACCCTCAACCTGGAAGACCGAGAGACTGGTTCGTCACACCTCTACCTATTGGCCTGCCTAGTATGAGTGACTCTGTCGGTGTGGTTGCCACACCGCGAAGTCTAGCCCAATAGGTCATCAAGATGCACAAGCCGTCACACCACGCCAAGGTCCAGTCTCGTTGTGCTATTGAACTTAGATCTTGGGAAAATATAGCCTTCAATCGGACGATTTGCAGGAATACGATCCGGACGAGCATCCGAAAGTTTAGTGAGTGGCAGTTGCTCAACCGTGAGTTGAAGCTCGTGGTACGCAAAAGAACCATAGGTGACATGACTATATGGCGTTACGATGAATGCGGTCGCAAATGAGTTGGCCGTCTCAGATTAGTACGTCATCAACGTGTCCATAGTACACTGTCAACGAAGAAATGAATACGTTAGGCTTAAGTAGATTACGTAAGTTATATCCATTGTTTTCGTACGCATCGACCAACGATTACCGTCGATTGGCAGCTCACCCACTCCTCTTTGCAAAAACCCGGATGTCTGTATGTAGCCAGTCGCTGCGCTTCTTGTATTCAACACTACCTTGGTCATGCTTTACAGAGATTAGTTGCAGCAGATTACACCTATGTTCAATCCTTTTCCTGACTACCGTCTTTGGTTGCGGACTAGAATTGAAACTAACAGTTCTCGTGGTTCAAACATCATCAAAAACAGAGTGCTGTTTTATTGGAACTACAATAAGAAGATCCGGCGCACGTACTTTAGCAGCTAACCTCAATAACCGGTTGAATGACCGTGTGTAACTGGCGATAAAATGCACGTAGCACTGACTGCGCAGAAGTCTGAACAGACAGTCTACAGTCCAGAAACGGAAAAGCCTTTGGACAAATATGAATCGCAAGATCTTTTCACGCATGACAGCTCCTATAGAGAGCGCGTGCTGCTCCAGTGAGTTTATTTCACCAGAGTACATGAAGTAGTTCTGAAGGAGTTCAAGTGTGTGCTCTTCTTGGAACTGGTTATGGATAAAGAAGGGCAGCCATAAACAGTCCTTGGAGCATCGGTTCACTGGGTTGTGTCGGAAAGCCTCTGAACCGACTTCCACACGGTCAACTTGATCCTGATGTTGGAGATTACTGTGCGGGAGGGTCAATGCGTATTCCGGATCAGTTGTAGCGTGTCGTCACTCGTCAGGTTCTGGAGGTATTGCGAATATAACCAGCCACTGTATCTTTTGGAACTCGCACTATGGCTGATCGATCAAACTCCACGCTCAATAACTATACGCTGAAACACTTGCGCACTGATGATGTCACCTCGTGTGCTGATGAAACGTTTGCAACCTAAATATCAAGCCCGATGAACCATAACACAGACTCAAATTGTCGCCTTATCTACGCGATCTTTAAGCATCAGAGAGATACCTCTCTGGTTGTGTACTTCAGATTTGAGTGAATTGTTCGAGATAAACCCAGAATAACAAAGCACAGAATGATGTGTACACTTGTAAAACACTTCATTTAGTACATTAATGCGCACAGCAAGGTTCCTGAAAATGACCGTGTCACAAAACAGTAATCTAATGAAACATAGAATAAATCGCAACAGTTGTATCTTCAAATATATGAATGTAGGTAAAAGTACGAGTGACGACGAGCGTCCAGTTTCAGCGAGGGTATTTTGATAAACCTTTTCAGGAATGGTCTTTTTCATTCTTCAGCACCTGTAAAGAAATATATTAACAGATCGTCGGTCAAACAGTAAATATAACATGTAATGTATAGGGCTTGTTAAAACCATTTCTAGCGAAGGCAACAATTGATGGTACCGTGTGACATCAATGGGTTACATGTCGGTGCCGGAAATTATAGGAGTTCCTTAACCTGGATAACAGCAACTGATAGCTGGGACTCATGTCCAAAACCATACAGCCGGTAGTCGGCATTACTATCACAGGGCTACTTACAATTATGTAGTAGACGATACGATGTATGTCAAGACACAATTAGTGGCGTCAGACTGCGCTGCTACGATGTCAGTTCAGGTCACGGGATTTGATGGCTCCCGCCAAAAATTGCCCAGTTTCTTGCAAACTTAATTCGTATGACCTTCGCGTGTTGCAACAGTTGAGAAGTGGGGCGAAACACGTAGTTTAAATCCCATGGTCGTACTGTACAAGTGATACCCCCGGAAAATCTGAAAAGAAGTCCATTAGTTCAACTGATTACGAACATACGTTAACGTAAGAGAGAAGAGGATAAACGGGGGAAAAGACAACCGATTAATACAATTTTATGACAACATTACCTGTAAGGTTTGTCACTTTAAGGCTGATATTTTTAACAGCAGGTAATGCTGATTACCTAAAAATCACATGGCATCGTAGTGTTTCCAGAAACCATTGCACACTACCGTCTCCACTGCAAACGAACGTCTTCCGAATCCGCGAAAATAACAAATATGCACTGCGATAAATCGAACGCAAAGTAGCCTATAGACGTTCGTCCATAAATTGCATTGATTCACTTTAGTGTACGTGATATTACTAAATAACAATCAAAATCGGTGTTTTGAGAGCGTCAGCCAAACAGAGGTTCATTTGGTCAAGCCGCGAAAGCAGGACAAACGGCCACCATACTATGACTGATCGGTACAAACTAGAGAACAGATTAAGTTTACCATCAACATCTATAAAACCTTAACAAGTGAAAACAACAGCCTACGCGGTTGTTGGATCGTAAATCACTGATCGAGTGTACACCTAACTAGGCTGTTCCAGCCCAACTAGTCCAAGCTACAAGTAAGAGAATGTACATTTTAGTGAGCATCATTGAACTAGAGTATAGTTGCCAACTGAGTGTTAAATATGCAGCAAACACATATCACACCTGCAAACTATTTTGTATCTGAAATTAGAAACAAAGAAAAAGCACCAACCCGTATGATAAGCGTACAGATTGTAAAATAAAACTCACTTGGTACATTTTTGCGAAGTGATCCGCTTGTTTCTCAACATGACTTAATCGTTCAAGCTCCTTGTTCAAAGATTCAATCAAGTCGCATAACTAAAGTGATATGATGTAATCCTACGACGAATACAAGAAAACCAACCTCCTTGTTTTCGTCAAGCGTCTCCTTTAACGCTACTCGCCTCCTTTCTGCTAATTCTTCCCAGTAGTTTTCGGGAGGATTCTCTTCAACAGAGAAATTACGAAATGTGTTAGACCAAACCTCCACATAACCATTCGCGGATATCAACATTCGAAGTTTGCACTCCACATGAAACACTAATAACCTGTGGGTTATTTCTAGTGGAACCACAATGCTGACATTCAAACTGGGCTGAATCTTCGTAAATTTGAAATGGTAGCTTTTTATCCGCCTTTGTTTGTTCTGGTTGTTTCGTGACCATCGGCGACTTTCTCAAAACGGCTTTAACGTGCTTGGCGCGTAATCAGAAAATGGAGGAACGTACCTCTTTAGAACCGGGCTCCACAAAATGATTTCTTAGTGAAAGTCCCTTGCGCACAGTGGTCATGCTCGTAATTGGCTAGAATGAAAAAAGAATGAAACGGAAGCAACCGATAAAACATAACTGTCATTCAACATTTACCCACTTTCATACCTAAATACAGATGTGTAGAAAGACGACAAGAAAACCACAATTTACGCCTTCTCTTCGTCCCAACCAAGTTGTAACAACTATATAAACAAGAATATTTTACTTCCGTTATGAAATGCGTTCTTTACTACTAAACTATAATCATGACAGAAATTTGGCATTTGCTTCAGTGGACATGACAGACTCTTCAGATTTACTCGTACTATTGGTCCAGAGTCTCCTAATGTCAGTGAAGCGGCGAGGCAAACGACACGTTCATCTACAAGTTCAAAAGGTTAGACCGCCGCGTAAAACACTGAGGGTTGAGTTTGCTGGGCCCCCTGCTTCTACTGTTACCACAGCAAACTTGGAATATAAATCCCCGATTGGCCCATTTAGAATCACCCACCAAAACCGACTCTCAAGTGCAATAAGGTCGTTGGCTCAGACTTCCTCGTGCCGGCACCTTTAAAAGGAGGAATGGCGTCAACAGAGGCCTCAACTCAGTTGTTTGAGCTAGTGTGGACGACGGAAACATCCCCCTTTGCTGGGTCCACTCGATTATAGTTTTTTTAATCAAGAAAGGAGTCATGAGCTCCTGCAACAGCCATGAGAGACTGGTTTTACTCCAGTCATCACTAAGGTTCTGGCATTCATTATAGTCCATTGACCCGCGGCAAACCAATAGGCAGATACGAGGGAGGAACAGCCAAGGATTTATCCTGGACGAAAACGTACCATTAAACTTTCATCTTTTGCCCAATTCTAGAGCAGCGTCATATGTAAGGCAGTTTTAATAGATTTATCATCATAATAGCTATGAGCCTGAGCAGATGATACTACAGTTCGGATTGCCGCTCACCTAATAAGTGACGTGGAATATCCTAAAAGACCAAAGGTCACTGAAAAGGTTAAATAATAATAATAATAATAATAATAATAATAATAATAATAATAATAATAATAATAATAGACTAGGTGAAAGAACCGGAAATGGTACGAATTCAAATACGCCATTGACTACGATACACCGTCATCTCGGGTAGCATTTCTAATGGACGATTTCGGTGATCACCAGGACCTCAGCTAGGCAGGTCACAACTACCAACTCTGTTCAATAGAGCAGTCAGGGTCCTCATATTTCATGACCACCTTCATGTTAAATCATCACGCGGTTCCACCCAACAGTTCGTGGTCTCAGTATGTAAAGCCCAGTACGATAAACGCTCAGCTGACATGCGGCATTCGTGACCCAATTATCGCAGACTATGCAGCATGATTAGTTGGTCAGTTGGTCGCGCATCCCGAGGGTTCCGGAATACACGTCGACGAACGGCCGTACTGCTCACACCACCAGTCCTCTTGATGTGGGCTAATTGGCCGAGACAACAATCGTTGAACACACACGGTCCGTTGACACCTAGGCTGTGAATAGGCCGCCCTTCCGAACCATACAGCAAAACGGAACGTACGCAAGCATTGTATATTTTTCCTTCCATCGACAACCGAACGTCTTTTCGATGCCACTGATGACGCAGGTTGGCAAAAGCAAGTCTTGCTTTCGCTGGTAGCTCTGCAGCAGCAGTAAAAGTTGACGAGATAGTGCTACCCAATTATGTGAAACTGTCCACCGTCTCGAGCGAATTACCTGCAATGAAGAAAGTATGAATGGGTATGTCCTAGTCTTGAAGCAGCACTGTACTTCACAAGTGCGGAGCGCATTCTATACAAACCAGCCCGGTCACTCACCTTGTTCAAAATGTATTCGATAAAGGCACTAAGTAAGACAATGCCATCCGCACAATCCAGGTCGGTCAACCTAGCTCCAGGAAGAAGCCCAAGACCGAGCTCAACGGACTTCTCAAGCACACTTTCCAGAATGTCGTCTATGACAAAACTGAGCAGGAAAGGAGAAATAGGATATCCCTGACGAACACCGCTAGGACTGATGAGTGTCCCAGATAGTTGTCCGTAAATCTTTACCCCGCTTGCAGAGTAAGCATACAGTGATCTGAACAGATTCGGGTATTTCCCTGGAACTCCCATGTGAAGCAAGCAGTTCCAGAGAACATTGCGAGCAATCAAATCGAAATCAACATTTAGATTTAAAATCATCATGACCATCAGCCGCCTATAAGAGTATAGTTTCTCCAAGATCCGTCTCAAGATAAGAATGTGATCAATTAACCCACGACCGGATCGCGACTGTGTCTGTTCTCCACGTAACTGACTTCCTCTGGGCTTAGTGAGCAGAAGTAACATAAGGCCAGTGAGTGAACTGAACGCGACATTAGACAGATGCCTCTGCAGGTGCCACAGACTTTGGATGCACTTTTTGAAAACCGGAACTACCGGTGATAAGCACCAGTCACGAGGTACCTCTCCAATTTCCCATTTCGTCTGGAGTTCTGTTAGTTTTAATATCAACCACTCTCCCATCATTCTAGAAAAAAGGAGAGGAGATCTGGTCCAGGATCCTTGTTAAGCTTCAGTAACTTAAGCTCAAGGGTCACTTCTGCTTTCGAACGCAATAACTGATCATTCGGGTCCCGTCATCTGCACGGTCTGGTTGAGGCCAGTTAAACTGTCCCTCAAAATGTTCAGCCTATCTGTCCAGTCGGTGCGACTGGTCGGTGATAAGTGGGCCATCTTTTTCACATATAATCTCACTTAGAGTGACTCGACGACCAGTACAATAACGAATCAAGGAAAATACCCATATGCTATTCCCAGATAAAAAGGCTCTTTCAACTGTTTGACCGAGTGGCGCTCACCTTCTTTATGCAAGCCTTTGATCAGCTTGCATTTACGTTCTAGGCTGCTGTCGTCAGAAATAGAATAGACCGACGCTTGTTCACGATGTTTACCGATGTGACAGAAAACCAGTTCTGTCGCAACTGCACAGCCACTTTGGAACATACCTACTCACAGCGAGCTTTCATCGCTACTGCGATTTGTTCCCGATATTTGCTGGATCCTCTCAACTGGCCCAAACTTGACCATTTCTTCAACAATACTTCTCGGTAGGTGTTCTCTACATTCTCCTCGCTCAAATGCCAGTTAAGTATCTTGCATTTACAAATGCACGACATCTGGCCAGATTATAACACAAAACGGATAAGTAAAACAGCATGATCTGAGTCCAGGTGGTTAGTCCCAAATGCACGACGGTCTTCAACAGACTGGCGCCACCAGCAACCGACTGCTATATGATCCCGCCGTGTCCATGACTGGGAGATACAGGGAGGTTTTCATGTAACACAATGCCACTTTTTGTTTTGAAACGCGGTGCTCGAAAAATGAAAACCGTGGGATGTGGACAGCTGCAGCAATCTGTCACTAATGTCAATGCGTTGTACCCGTACACCAAAAATCTCCCAGCCGCTTCTCTTCTGAAGAAAGACGACCAAGCTGAACGTTAAAATCGCCCGCTAGTATGATGATAGTGCTCAGTCTGCATCAGAAGGTCATCGAGAGCATCGCAGTACGCATCCTTGGTAGCATCCGAACAGCCATCCGTTGGAGTGTGCCCCGATATCATGAATATACAACGTTTTTCTAATTTGCAATGATGGGCTTTCACCGATCCACTGAGTTCGACAGCGCATAAGTGACTGTTCACTGGGATCCAATGGAGCAAACAATGCTCTGCCATGGAACTCAGTGCGATTCCCACTGTAGCTTGACTACCAGATTCAGCTTTGGCGCACCAGAAACCGAGAGAGAAGCTCTTGGATCGACAGTTATCTGAAGGTGAGCTCAAGTGGATAACTGTATCAGAATCGTGGCCTCGCGTCTTCGACACGCAGTGCACATCAAGTACCAGACTTGAGAGAATACTTGTCAGATCAGCTTGCTGACCATCTTGAAGGCGCCAATGTTTATCCGTTGGCCTGACTAAGCAACATTTATCACCGGAGGATACTGAGAAAGCATCAAAATTGACGAATAAAATAGGAAGAAGTTGTAGTGAATTAATAGTGTCATTATCAGGAAAACGATGACTTCTGATACCTCCCAGCTGTCTGTGCCACGGAGAGGGACTCCGCCCCGAATCTCTGGCTCAAAAGTCTGACCTGCAAGACATCAAGACTAAGGGTTTTCTTGGAGAAACCTACTAGTAGCCAATGACCCAAGAATCCAACTCACTTAGAAGTGAGGGGCTTGCTTAGCCCGAGAGCGCTGTGGACAGAACATCAATATATGATTCTGAATACTGCTGCGCGTAGTGGAAATACCTGAAACTAGATTAAGATTTTGCATTATACCGGATGTTTTCCGATCGTACCGGATAACACGCTGGTGATCATGATCAATCATTAGAGTGCCCTTCGTATGAGAGTACTATCTCCAACCCTCTTCTAAATTGGGAAGACAGCAGTGAAGAAACTATAAAAGTAGTTCAGCTGTATGCTAATAGGATCCTGCCTCATCACCTAAGTACTCCTATGCGGTCATTAGTGCGACGTACAACCCTATGAGTGCATCTGCTTTTCGTCTGACTGCTCCTCTCTGGTCTGTTTAACAACGTTGCACTCGGAAGGACCGAAGCCCTAGTCAGCACAACCCTCCGGATCGACGCAGTGCATATGCTTGATCACCACGTCAAGGTGGGTCAGGAGTAGCAGAACAGGTCTTGTTAGCTCGTACTAAATCTCATTAGTAGTACGTATTCTTATCCGGATCGGAATTTGCCCTCTGACCCTCGTGCTTGTGAGACTAGCGTGTTAACCACATTAGTAACTTCACAACAGGCATGACCGAATAATCAAATCTAGATGCTCAGTCACGACTTTGTATGAATAGTATTCAACTTGTCCGATCATTCGAAAGGAAAGTGAGCAGAATCACTCTGTTCGATCCAACCGATAACTCCGTGATCAGAACTTTCAGCTGGGTTGAAGTTATTGTTTTTATTGAACCAACTGAGCATGGTTTAAATCAATGGTAGAAGTTCAGAATCTAGGTTATTTCAAACTGAACACTACTCCCACTTGATCGCGGCTTTCGCCCACGGATATCTGTCAGCTAGCTCACTTCGAAAGGAAGCACTAAGTTCGAGTTTCTCTCTTATAAGGGCTCATCAATAGTGCATATCTTTGTCCGGATCGGAGTTTGCACTCTGACCCTCATGCTTTTAATACAATACAGAAGTGCGTTCGATTTGGCAGACCGATCCATATATTCAGAGTTGCTTAAACTCAAGGGCGTACTGGAAAAGTATGGGAACGTGCTTTCGGAGATTTGTCCCAATATTTCAGCACAGGTTGGAGTCTCGGGTTAATCGTTTGACAGTTCCAGCAACAAAAGTGGCTGCCCATGTTCACCATTTCTTAGATTTCGACACAAACGGAATAATGGTGGACTGGTTTCGGCATTCAAAATGTTGGTGTCGACCTCATGTCCGACAGAAGACTGACTGGTCTTGTGTAAGCTAATGACCAGGTGTCGCTATCTTACCATTTTCAAACAACATGGACAATGTCGGACGCCATTTCGCGCTCTGTTAATGCTGGGTATATCTGCTTAACATGAAGTGGCAAACATGTCACGATATGTGAGGGGAGACGTTGTGTAAGGTAAAGAAAGAGAGAGATGGAGAGAGGGAATAAACTACACCGGTGAACGGAAAAACTAACGGCACGAGTGTCAGCGACTCATGGTCCTCGTCATATGAGACAGCGTTTCCAGCTAGAGGTGTTCAGTGTCCCCTGGACCTCAGTCACGGTCCGAGGAAGCTCTACCGAAGCAGGCTTCAGTATAAACGCCATTAAACTTTGAACCCATGTTATACGCTGGTCACGAGGTTGCTGTGTACAGCCTAACCCACTACTCGCAAACATGGAACGGTGTAAAATGCACACTCGAACAACATTTTGCTCGCTCTCGACGGTTACACGCGGGCAAAAATAACCGATGGTAGTCAGCATAACACTACTTTGGTAAACTATTGCACAAACACGATTAGTAGTCATAGTTTTAATTTCACCGCTTCATTCCTTCAATGCCGAATTATTATTGCTTCTCAAACTCCGTTACTGTATTTATATTAGGTTACCTCTAGTTCGCTCGTGTGAACCCAAAATGAGTTAACAGACTGAATTCTGGTTACTTTATTTATTGGTAGATTAGTGTACGCAACATCTGAATCACCCGCTCATCCAACCTGCAACCATCTACTCTACTTCATTGCCTGTCTCGTTTTTAGTTCATTGAAATGAGAAAAAACTCTAATATTCAGACATATCACACACGCCCACTAGACCGAATTATGACAATTAACCAGACAAAGTAATTTGTCTGTACGCATCCATTCCTTTAGTTACTTGACTATCATTTCATGTGATTGACGAGAACGAACGAAATGATGCTCGAACATGCACTTGCATAACAATTTTGACCCTAATCGAATTCACACGGGGACAAGACTGCCTCAAATAAAGAAGATGGCGGGCGGTGAGTAGTCATTCGTAAAATGTGACCAAATCAACCAGGCCAGTGATACGAGATCAGTATGTCCAAGGGTCGACAGAGGCTACCCGTTCCGAAGGCGCATCAGCGAACTCCGTCATTACTGATACGGTGTTCCAACTAGGCGCCGCTAATGATTTGAAGATGCCGATGATCGAAAACAGATACCGTGAACATCCTCCAAGCGCATGGATTAACTTTCGAAGTCGTACAATGAGACTACTCATGTAGGCCTGGCTTTTGGCAGAAAGAATGATATGATGAAGTTATGAAAGCTTATGACCGGTCTGCATAATTAGAAAGTTACACCAGTGGCGGCGGAGATGAAAGGAATGAAATAACAACTCGCACCTCCGAGGCTAGAGCGGCATTCGCTAACTTAGGACGCCTGAAAATTAAGGGTCGCTTGCACAAAGCGACTGTGAGGGCTGTATTATATTACGGCTGCGAAACGTGGCCGCTTCGGGTGAGAGACGTGCATCATCTTCAGGAATGTGATCACCAACGTCTGCTCAATTGCTTGCATCTAGTGGGACCGAAAAGTATGCAACAGATGTTAGGAAGCGGCTAATTGGTGTCGATTGCCAAATGAGTTGTTTTTCCTATAATCTTTAGGGTCACACAGACTTACAGTCAAGCCATGGAAGAAAAATATCAGCTAGTCATTTGCAACACCAATCATTGTTTGCCGATGCCGCGGCCGATCGGGGTGAAACCTGCGGTGGACAAATGAGGACCTGACGTATAAAAATGAATTAGTTCACCTATGTGTTGGTCAATACAAATAACGTTCGGTTCCTGGTCTTTTCCGTACACAGAGTCGATGGTTGGAGACATTAGGTGAGATGCCGGCTAATCAAGCTTAATAACCTGAATGCTGTCCTTGTATGACCGAGTTGTCTGTGAAGTAAGTACGCTTAATGACGCGGGGCGGTGAAAGCCGTATAGAAGTGGTTTCGCTGACGAGGTCGTTTATACCTCAGTTGTTCGTTTGTAAGATGCCGGTGTCTCAATGTTGGATGTTTGATTAAAGACACAGTTGGATGCAGTAGCTGTAGTACTTAGGTCCCTCTCGTTCTTTACTTAACTAGGGTCGGCGTTTTTCTTCATGGTTGCATGGGAACTAAGCACCAGCAATAATTACAGGTGTAGCTGTTTTCGATGGTGATGATAAGGACATCTGCAAAACACACGCACACATGACAAAAACCACTCAAATAATGGGTCAAAGCCCAGGACGGAAGTGGACGGCATATGAACTCAGAAAAAAATCAAACTTAAAAAACTGGCGGTGGAGAACGCAGTCTCCGTTGGTTGGGCCAAGTACTCTGTAAGGCGACAGCGCGCCTGCTGCACTACACATTGTTTAGTGTGCCTGCTGGTGGTCGGAAGAAAATGCGGTCCAGGGTTACCGAAGCCCTGATTGTTACGCTAAGCAAAGTTGATAGGTACCACCTATCTGACTGGAATTTTGTGACCATCGACGTCGCTGACTGGAAACATTCTCTGATATGGCAATCAATGGCGACAGTCTGTATCTGCATAGTTGTTGACTTTCCTTTCACATGAAACCCAATTGTTGTGATTTCTTTTCCTCGGATTATTTGCACTTAGTACTGTGCTACTTTACTCAAGAACATTTGCCAAGACCAACGGCAGTCCGAACCATACTACCCACGAGTACAGCAGAAAACTGAAAATGGCAACGGTGAGTTACACCGTTGTGGAAAATCCAGTATGTACCAGCAGTATACCTCGGTACTAGCATTTCTGGACCCAACTTGATTCACGGGATTACCGAGACAGCAGCTGCATCCTGAAGTGTTCATGGGA
>LUCH01002197.1:104784-114862 GCA_013368495.1 Paragonimus heterotremus | reverse complement strand
CGAAAGCTAGCCGTAGACAATGATTTCTTCAGTTATCGTGATAAAAAAAAATTGACCACATATTGCGCTATTTTACCACGCTATCTGATGCAGGAAGGAAACTCACCGAAATGTGTGTTACGAGGCGTGTGTTTTTGTTTTAATCTAACGATAAACGAAAACGACGTAAACGTGTGTTACTTTCGAATTTCTCTATGGCTGATGTTGTTTTGCGGAAGTTACGCTTAAATGCAGAAATAATGTGTATATTAATATATAGGAAAATGCATAAATTGTTCATCATATTAGCAACTGATGGCACTATTTTCTTTTCAGGACATGGATTATATTGAAGCGTTCAAGGCTGTCTTCGAAGCCGGCTGTTCCTTATCAGATCGTCCGTTACACTTGAGGACCAAATTTAGGGCAACGTGGAGACACCGAAGGACAGCGCCCTTCCGAAGTAGCGGTTCCAACAAGAGTCCTGTAAGAGGGAAAAACAAGAAACAAGCATGAACCAACGGCTCAGCAAGCCATGAAGACGGCTTACACAAACGGAAACGAAAACGGCGTCAACAACACAGCAGCACGCCCTGTTAGTTAATTCAAATTCAACCTGTGTGCGCCTGCTTATTTCGACTGCACCTTGCAACAGTCTGTCGCCATTTTGTTTCACACCACATACTACCTTCCGATTTCTTTCAGGCTCACGAACGCGCACTCCTATCTCAACACTGCGATCTCGAAAGGACAGTTTAAGCCTAGAAGAGACGAATCAGTAATCACCCTGTCGTGCTCGACGTGAACGGGATCCAGCTGAAAGTCAGCTGGGTGAATGTGCACTATTTTGAGCGGCGTCCCGATAAGGAGTGTTCAGGATGAAGCTGATGAAGCCGGGAAGAAACTCCTGGGAGATCGTGGAACGGGATATATTTGGGCGAATAGCGGATAACAGGCGGACACAAAACAACGATGAGAGAGATGAAGGCATTTCCCACCAAGTTGTTAGACAAAAAACGGATAGATGTACTGGACGCTTTGACAGTTCCTCAACAAAGGGCTAATGAGCAGGCAGAGATCCATCGGTCACTACAGCGGGGTAGATGCTTAATGTACAGGATCATCGCACGCTTGGATAAAGCTAACGATGCAGCCACTGGTAGAGGGCAAAATTTGGTAGTTTATTGAGTACCAAAACCGGTAATGACAGAAGGCCGTCGACGAGAACGTACCGTGAGATACCATGTGGCGAACATGCTGCGAACCATGAACACCCCAGAATATGTGGCATATAAGAGGGTTCCGAGGCCGGCTAAATGGCATGAGAAGGCTGCTTTGAATATCCGCAAACCTGGAACTTTTTCGGTTGAGTTTACTAACTTTCGACAAAGAGACAGTTTCCTGTCAACTGCAGAGACCACCTAATACTACAAAGGAGGAGCCCGTAGTAACTCCGGATAGCTCACCTGAAACGAGGAAGGATATAGCTTTTTCAACGGGACGACCAACTAGAACTACGGCCTCACTCAGGCTGTACGTTGAGAAAATCTGCACATGCACATCAAACGGCCGTGGTGCTCGAATCCTCGTTCAAAGTAAGCATGTTGCCGCCCCTGTCCAGTAGTTTCTTAAAAATTGAACACAAACACTCGGCCAGAGGATGCAAACTAGGGCAGTTTACAACAAATGTTGTCTCGGAGGGTCGGGCTATTATACAGCAGGTGGCTGCTGTTACTCCAAAAAACCGGGTAGGCTCTGAGATGTAGCGTCTGAGCTAGCCCCCTTTCATAACCTCCAGTTAGCCTCAAGCAGTATGGGTAGACAAATTGCGATCCGCACCGACGCATGCAACGTCGGGAAGAAGTTGGTGAGAATTCCGAATTGTAATCAGACATGCAGACTCCATAGCGGTTGCTAACTCGTGGCTGAAGCCGCGGATAGGCATCGAGGACCTCTGCCCAACCGGATGTTGTATATACCGAGTGGATCTACAGGATGGAAGAACTGGAAGAGATCCTTGCTTCTATTGACTCAACCTCACAAACGATGATCTAGCAAGACACTTGTGCCTACCAATGTGGAAGTGGCTGTTTAGTTTGTGAAGCTGCTGAACGTAACAGTGTTGGTAGCGGACGTCTGTAACAGTCCAGTGGCGACAGATTCCGGGGGTGATGAGCTGTTGGCAGTATTGAGTGATCATGCATGCCGAACGAAAAGGATCCTCTCGGATATTTCAACGCACTGAAATTTGGCTAGATAGAAGAGCATGCACCAAAAATATCGTTCGGTGAATCTACTCTCATATTTCTACACACCAAAACCATTGGTTTGGCGAATAACTCAACAGACCTGATGAAGGCTTGGCCAGGGAACAGTTATGTTTGACTTGGTGATAACTAGGAATCCGAATGAAATAAGCAGACACGAGATTGGACCTTCTCTCGGTCGAGGCGATCATGGAACCCTTAGGTTAACATTTGCGTTAGCGATCTTTAAACCCCCAGATGAGTGGCGTCGGGCCCATAAGGGAATCACCACTGACAAGATGATGAACGGGGCGGAATTAAAGGCCTAGCCGGAACAGGAGGAGAACAAAGATGTCGAAGCAACTTGGGTCAAGCTGAGAACCACTTCGCTGAAACTGGCTGTTAGGCTTGCCACGCTTCGAAAGGTTATTCACCAGGGGAAACCGCCGTGGTGAAAGCGCAGAGCGAGCGAGGTTCAAATCATGAGGCGTAGGGCTTTGGAGAGACTCACACGTACGGACGGACATAAGCGTTATTTAGAGTACAGAGTTGCGGAGTGCAGGGACCGCCAGGTTCGGTGGAGTGCTGACTAGCACACTTGGAGACATTGGCCTATCAGGCAAAACCAAACCAAAGACGCATTACAAGTATGTCCAGTCCAAGAACTTTATCCGAGAGTCTGTTGGCTGTACCAGCGGCGACCAAGAAGAAAACGCGTCATCTAATGAATGGAAGGCCCGAGCGTTGTCCCGGCTTTTGAGAAGGTGCATACAAAGACTGGTGGCAGATCATCGCACGTTAACTTCGCTCGTTATGTACCTTTTATGGAGGAAGTGGTGGTCACAGCAGAGGTGCGCGGCCAGGTGGCTGAGCTGGGTGCTACAAAAACAGCGGGCCCCGATGACAGTGACTCTAAATTCTTATACCACTTGCTGATGCATTAGCCACCCCTTGGCCTGGTTTGCTTAACGAGTAGCTCGGTGAGGCCACACTACCGGCGGATTGGAAGATAGCCGCTGTCATACCGATACACAAAGGGAGCGGTATGGAAATGGCATCAAACTACAGGTATGTGGGCTTACGTCAGCTGTCTTGAACCTGCTTGAATGGGCCTAAGGGACAGGATAGCGCAACGGGTCACTATGTATAAACTGGTGGCGACTCGGTAACATGACTTTGTGAGCAATAGGTTCAACCTTTCTAAATTACTCGCTTCCCTAAATGAAGCCACTCTGGATTGAGAAGGGACAGTATGTTGAGGTCTGCTATTTAGACTTTAGGAAAGCCTTTGACTTAGTGAACCGCAGATTCTTAGCGCTAAAATTGGAAGTGTTCAGCACATCTCCCGGTGTTTTGCATGGATAAAAGCGTTGCCTTACAATAGGGTTTGTATATACATGTGGCTGGTTGCGAGTCACGCACTGAACATGTTACCCGTGATGCTCCATAGAAATCAGCTTTGGGTCTTTATAAGGACGAATCGCACCAGCATAGCCCAGAAAAGCCGAAACAAATCTATCTCGGTTTACTCACTTGAAACGATTGGCTGTTCACCTAGAATTCTACCTGAGCGCAACAAGCCTGTAATTTTGCCGTCTGGCAAATCCCTGACAAACTCTTGGCTTATGCCGGCAGCCAGGACTTGACGCGCAGTGCGGTTGTGCGCCTTGCTCCCATGCCTAGACAACCGCTCTAGTATGGTCACGCCCTCGTGCTGCGCGAACGAAATGGACTTGACCAGATCACCTTGACATAAACCATGCGTCGGATCGTGCATACACCGACGACTGCGGTCAAATGTGGGAATCAACGGAAGTGAATGTGTGCATAAACACAAGTTCACAAACCGACAACAGTGGCCGGGATATCGGTTCGAAGCGGTTAAACCATACATACCGAACGACGTTGAGTTCATGTACGCCGATACAATGATTCCCTGGCATAAGCAGCTACAACCAGTGTTCCTGCTTGTTACGGAGGGGAGGTGACGGTGGAAACAAACAGTTACGTCATGAAGACAACAAAAACTAGACTGAAAGGTTTAGATAAAACTATGATGCGAATTGTCATAAAAAGTCATGTATACATACGTTTATTTACAGAAGGTGGGAGAAATGTAAAAATTAAAAAACATGGAAGTGCTTTTCGAGGTGATGTGTTGACGTGTGTGTCGACGCGGCCGCTCGATCGATCGCGTGTGTTGTTAAACCACTTTCGAACAATGGTGTCCATGGTGTCATTGGGGGCGTCCAATGGGGTAGTGTTAATTATGGACTGGTTAAAGTTGTATCTGGATACTTCAGTGCCGTACTCTTGATAACTAACATTATATTGGACCTCTTTGGGTTGCAACCATGACGACGAACGTTGGTAGAACTGAAAGTTTGAGCAAATATATCTGAAAACAGACAGTGGCGAATTTTTTGAATTACACTGCACAGTTTAGTTCCGATGAATCATGACAAAAACCGAACCTGGTAAGGAGACTTTGGTCTAACTACTGCATTTTCTTAACGCTGGTTTTCTTTGTTCATTCGGGTTCGCCAATCAACAATGTCACAGAAAGTGAATTTAACTTCGACACAGGTGAGAGGCGAGTGATCTGTTGATCATTGTTTTGACTCCGGCGTACTATTGCAGCCACAACTCATCCAGTGAACATGACAACCATAATTCTATTTCTAATTACCGTTAGTCGATATGATCACCGACATAAGAAGCATACCTATATGTTCTGAAAGGTTCCCCTATGTTGATATCCAACTCTTAGACCACAAATTATCACTTCCGGTGCCACGTGATTCAATGATCATGGGTATTCATTGTGGCATGAGGCGAATGCCATCTGGGCCCAGGATGTGCACAAAGTCACAGCGAAGTATGTGATTTATATTCATCTTATATTCCCCAATTCCGTCAGAGACCTCTCATTATGTTGTGAGTAATTATCGCGTTTTACATTCCACCTCGTGTCTCGCGATGACCGTCAACTACACTCCTACGAAAAGTACAGCCGCGGCTTTCCAAAAGAGCCTCTGTTGCTAACAACTGTTGTTCAATATTTTTACTGAAGTCAGAATTCAGCGACACTTGTCTGTACATTCTCTTATTTACCTTCAGTTGCTCGTTCAACTGTTAGACAACCAAGCTTCACTACAGATGTTCCAGGATTGTCTGAACACGCGTTGTCGTCGTGTCTTGGGAAATAAGTCATCTCGACTCAGAGGCCTCCGGGTTCACAAAAAGGCAGAGCTACTTTACGTCATTTCTTATCTATCGTTTAGAAGACATTTTCGTTTGCCAAGAAGCACTTCAGGTCTTCAAACGGTAAGTAATGGCCCTGATATTCCGAAGCCTAATTCTGTTTGAGCCCATCCGCCACATTAGTGTGAGAATTTTGACTACACTCAGGCGCACTGTATACATGTAATCCAGTGGTAAGTCGTAAACCATACCACAATCAATATCAAGAAAAGGAGACCAACCAGTATGATGGTTAGCAAATATCCGGTGCATGAGGTCTCTGTCACAATTAGGGGCAGCTGCGTGGTGGGAGAAAACTAGCTTCTGGTCGGTTCGAATCGCTGTTTGTACACATTTATCACAGCAATTATAACTTGTGTGTGAAGCTGCTTGCATTACCACGGCACGCGTAGGAGTATCATGAGTAGTGCAAGACAGTCGAACGTCGATCCGTTCGTGACCGTCAATCACAGTGACATTTGGCAGAAGTTCCATTAACTCATGTGTTGTATCGCAGAGAAACGCGTTTATGTTCGTTGATTTGCATGAACAGCAGTAAATACTTATAACAAGTGGTTGTTTGTTTATAGAGCTTAGACGTCGACCGAGGACAGGCCAAAACCGTATACCTGACCTTTTGAAGGGGGACAAATAGTCGATAAGCAGCTGTAGTTCAATCGTGCCTACTAACTTGCGCTTGGGAAGATTGCATAAAGCAGTCTCAAGACCCAAGTAAATGTAAACTCCGTCCCCAACAGGTTTCTGAGCGAAACTTTGAGGATTCCTAAGAATGTTTCTTGGATCTTTGAGCACCTCTAGATGGTATTTCTGCACAACGTCCATAACGGCATGCTGCCATGACAGGGGAGCATCAGTCTTCAAAAACCTGCCGCAACTCTTCAAGGATGGAGCTCGAAGCCAAGGGTTGCATTTCACCGACTTTGGCGTCCACCGATTCAATGAAGGTAGAACAAAGACACACGTACCAACAGCGGCTTGTAAACAAACGAGGCCCTCAGGGCGACCGCCACCGGATGATAGTTCAAAGACCGGAGGAGCTAGAAAACAAACAGGCCCTACTAAAAAAAGGTCATACCTGTAAAAAAGCTCAACCACTCATCTTCAACTATATCTGCAAAGGTGGGTGAAATGACTGTTGCAGTAGTACACCCTCGGTGACAGTCCCAAATATTGCCCATGTCGCACGGGCAGCGGACCACCATCCATTTTTTACGTTTATGACGGTAAAGTACCTAACGTGACATACTAGAGGCATGAAACATCGTCTACAGTAAAAGGTAAAATATTTCGCAGCTCTCCACTGGGCGTCCACTGAACTATAAGGCAATGCACACAGGACTATCAAAAGGCGGTGCAACCCAACAAAAGCAACACAACCTTGTACGCAATAACACATTTTTATTATTCCAAAGTGGTCGTCTATTCATTGATTACTGACCGCAACAACCATCTGTGATGTTCCACATAAGAAAAATGATTTTCACATATATAAACGTAATACCCAATGGGGAAATTTCAGAATAGCTATTTTCTCCCTATAATTACAGTACTATATGCAGTTTTTATCTGATAATTATCAACCTAACAACTACCGGATAAACGGCATCCTTCTAGCGCCAAATCCACCAGGAACCGGGATGCACACCAAATATTCAAATGTGATTTCGCGCCAAAAAAGCCTAAAAAGCCCAGCAAAAAGTTAAGAATTTGCCAAGCGTCTCTGAGAGCTTATGTACCATGCAAGCCGGCTGTTCATACGCTAACTGTCGGTTACACTTACGGACCAACTCTGAGGCAATGTGGAGACACCGGGAAACAGCGTTTTTCCGATGTAGGGGATCCAACAGAAGTCCTGAAAAAGGAAAAAACAAGAAACAAACATGAGCCAAGGGCTCAGTAGGCCATGCACACGACTTACACAAACGATAGCTAAGGATGCGCCGACAACACAAGAGCACGCTTTGTCACCAGTTCAAATTCAACTCGTGCGCACCTGTTGGTTTCGGTCGCACATTACACTTGTGCTGGCGGAGTAATTTCATTGGTGAATTTTGAGAGTTCATGAGCTTACTCTGTTGTACACTAGCCTGTTGTCATTCATATGACAAACCGTGTATATACTTTTAATGGAAAAGAGACTAAGCCTATTTAACCTGCTATGATAGTCCGCTTCTTTGAGATTTGAAAAGACTTCTTTGAATCTCTGTTGCTTTACATTTAAAGTATGCTTGCTTTTTTACAGTTTGAAAACTCCATGCTTGCAGCGGTGTATGAGTTATGGCAGAATGCAGGCCATATACGCAGAACTGGAAATTCTCACTCTGGTGGTGCAACTATCCATTTGAACTGATACAAAGCCCGACTGGCTTTTCGAACGGATGCCATGCACTGAGCTGGGGTTCTGAATTCAGTGTCTGCCAGGATCCCCAAGTCGCAGGATTCAGACAATCTCTGAATCTAAAACTTCCATCTTCTTCAATGCATTCAACTGCTAACTTAATAAAGATCTGCATTAACTGCTTACACTGAATTACGTGTTATTCCCCGTTCGGCAATCTACCGGTACACTCGCTCCAAGTTTGCTGCGTGCAAATCTGTAAGAAACCCTGACAATTTAACGTCCTTCACAAACAGACACAGCTAAGTCTAAGCCAAATCATTTCGTGCAATGGAGAAAGCACTGGCCTCAGAACCTAGTGTTCAGAAGCCTCACTACAGACGATCATCGTGCGGGACTCCGAAACACGATTTGCATGTACAAACGTTTGTCGTAGAGATGGGTCTGAATACATTTATGTGCTTCCTGGAGTAAGTCAATGGATCTCGGTTTTGCAAGTATTAAGCGTCGATCAATAAAAACAAAAGCTTTTTTTAAAGCTCACCCACCTAGCACACAGGACGTCTATAGGACAGTCGACGGTCGCCTGACTGTCCTATTGCAGTCTCATTTGAGAGCCGGATAATTTGTCCCACTCGCAACGTACGGTGAAGTTATCCAATGAATAAAATCACAGAGACGTTTAGGACTGCTGCTGTAACCGTATACGTGTTGAACTTTGTTATGCTTTTTAATTTTGTTTTCATCGACAGTACTGATTAGTTCGCTTTAATCCGATTTTTCAACGAGTTGGAGCACGAAGCTCTTTCGTGATTCAACGTTGTTTGCTTAATTCCAGTAGTAACTTCGGTAAACTGAAAGTGTAACTTTGTAGTACAAGTATACACACTTAGAATTTGTTGTGTCTTGATGACAGGGGTAAGAAAATTGACGGACTGGTGGAAAGTGACTGAATGAATTACTGTTTATGACTGAAACCATTGAGGAGAAGTCTCTGCAAGTGTGCATTTTCCAGATGGATGTTAAAATCCACGAGGTTTCAGCATGTGATGCTGACTCCGATGCGACTACTGCCTTAATCGTACACATTACAGTTCGCTTATGAACTACTGAGATGCCTTTACCGATTGTGAAGAACGCTTTCAAAAAATTAGCTCTAGAGGTTGTTAATCGGGCTAATTTATTTACCGTTTCAACGAAAATACTGTCAAGAATACTTCGTCAACTTGATGTAGGTTAGCCTAGGGACTCGCAGACAGGAAAAACCTCTCGTCTATCTGCATGCAAATTTGCAGACGGTTGTGAGAACGTTCCTCTCGAAGAACGGTGTCTAAACATTGGGAGTGCGACATGATCGCCATGGAGATAACGTGAATGAAATTGGTCTGTTCGAGATTTCTTGCTTGTAGTTATGGCCAATTTTGAGTTGCTGGAAAAAACCGGACTACGTTTTTGTTATGGAAATATCCTGCCGTCAGTCAAATTTGGAGAATGTCTCCGATCACAGCAACAGAGCAAGGTACTTGTTGATGGCATGCCGATCTCAGTGTCTCCTTAGTCGTAATCGCTGAAAATACACCGCACAACAATTAAGTGCTGCTTCTAATGAGAAAACCAGCAAAGGTGATATACAAGCGGTACGTCGATGGTATTTTTTTCACCGCAGGCAATCAGCCGTAAAGGTTGGTGGATCAAATGAATTCTTCGCACTGAAACTTGAATTTCATTAGGGAAGGCGAGAAGCAAAACAGTCCACCGTTTCCGGATATATGCATCAGGAGACATCCAGATGGCTTGATTCGACGAAGCATTCATCGCAAGAGTACTTGGGCATGTCGGTACCCCCACTCTGAAAGTCTTGTACCCCGATCCTGTAAACAAAGTTTGGCGCGCAAGTTGTTTGATCGTGCCAGGCGTATATGCACTGAAGATACTGTTCAAGGAGAGATAGCTCTGTTAGAGACCATCTTAAAACTAAACGGTCACCTTAAACTGTTTGTTTTAGGATTTAAACGAGCCACTGACGTATAAATTCGACCCGGCATAGTGTCCAAAAGCCGGTATTACTTCGTCTTCCATATCGTTTATTTTGAAGAGCAATATACACAGCTTCGTTCAAGAGAAGAACAAACGGTGACACCAAAAATTAAGCAACAGATATGTAAAAGGTGAATATGAAAACAGTCTGTCTGTCAAATGTGAGACGCTGCGTGGTAAGCAACACTGAACAAATGACAAATTCTCTCACAAG
>LUCH01002197.1:68357-92797 GCA_013368495.1 Paragonimus heterotremus | reverse complement strand
TATGTGTTAGCCGAGTATTTCTAGGTTCATATGTTCTTAAGAATGAGAGACAGATTCAGGTTTCCTATGTCCTGTCTCTGTGCTGGTCAGTGAAAAGTTGTACTGAACGGTTTCTGGAAGCAAAGAAGAATGAAACATGAATGAAGCCATCGGCGTGCAAGTAAAACGCCAACGAACACCGAAACACAATGAATAAAGAAAAATCAGGTATGCGTACTTAGTGACCTATGGGGATGGGCTAAGAATTTATAGTGCAATTTGTATCCCACTTATATACCGACTGAGCAGGAGCTTAAACTTCCAATTGACCACAAATTTGGGAACATATTCCAATGTCAACGGACCTATTTTCGACGAATGACTCCTAGGGCGCTCATCCTTATTCAGTAGAGAGAGACGTTTTAGCGGACGGCTTAGAATGCGGGGTATTCGGTGGGTGAGAATAGCCCCTCTGAGGCGCCTGTAATGCACTGGGAATTCGCTGAATTCCACTAGTCTGTTTGAAAAGGGATTATTTTGAGTCCCGCAACACATCCAGTATCCCACCTATGAACACTTTAAACAAGCGCTAAGTCGATTTTACAATAGGGACAACCAGTCTGCATGTTCGTTCTCATGTGTGGGTGGACTATAGCACCGAATGTACGAGAAAAATCCAAGGTGAAACGTCCTACAAAATCTTTCCAACCGCAGTAATTTGTCTCTTCGATCATGATACAGAAGCAAACGAACCTGACAATAAGGCAACGATTATATAAGGAATATCTTCACACACTTAACTCGACTTGAAAAGCGTGCCACAGTATAAGGAAAGAAAAAAGTGGCTATGTGAGGCGAATGGAGAAATGCGGGAGAATAAACGGTAAACTAAGACACGCAGAGATGCACAACACGGCCGCCATTGATTCCTATCGCTCGCTAAGTCAGGCAGTGTCCCCAACAAAAAGTGTTCATTTTCCTCGAGGTCTCAATAAGGAATCCGGGGACGTTGAAAGTACCTACATCTTGTCGACACACTGAATCAAAACGTTAGCAGGCGAACGATAAAACGAAGTGACAATATAACGGAACGGAAAAAGAACACCCATTGTGCAGCAAACACCCAGTACCTTTACCCTTCCAAACAAACGCGTAAACGCACATGAAAGTTAGTGGCAAGACGAGTATCAAAAACAACCGACTGCCAAACATTCAGTAGTAAACGAAAAGAGTCGCGACAGAGCACTCCCTCAGATGACCAACCACAGGGTTGACTTCGACAACGCAACTTTTCAGTTAGACAAAACTATAAATATGAACGAGAAAGGTCGAAGCTACTCCTGTCAGGTAGCAAGAATCGAAGGCCGGAGAGAGAAGTGAACGAAGTTAGTAGGAAGTTAACAGTTAGGAAGGTTAACAGTCGAGTGGACGGGGTCACAGAAAACGGAGTCATTTGGACAGTCCGCCCTGATGCGGTAAAAGTTTGTTTTCGGTGGAGTACATGATAAGATCACAACGTTCATTACACCCAAAATAAACAACCTTCGTTCATGCCCCCCCCCGTATAATTCCAGGTTACCGCACGTTCCTCATGAAGTGAAAACCTTGTCCGCGTTCCATGTGAACGCCGAAGAAATCAGCATGAGTACCGAAAGTGCGCAGGGCTCAGTCGAAAAAAAAACCCACCGGGTATCAGCTGTGATCGTCGTAGAAGCTAAGACTTTAGGCCTTAACTGTTCCTTGGCAGAAACAACCGTAAGTAAGTAAGTAATCAAAAATTGGTCAGACGAGCAAATGTGCCCAGTACAAATTATATGCGACAGGCGTCGCCGTAATCTGCAAAATACAGCGGTTTACGCAGTTTTCGTCCACGCCAGTCCTGACGGTTTTGTGTAGTCGGAGCTGACGACACCACGAACGTGTCACAATCTCAGTTAGCGTCAGGTGTAGTTGTTGCTGAGGCTCTTGCTCTTCGTGAAAATCAGCTCTTGCATCAGGTGCGTCGCGCACCTCAATCAGTGTTGGCGTCAATCCATCGACATATACATAAACTGGGTATGCCTGTTACGGTCTATTGCGAATCTCTAGTCATACCGTCCAGTCACGCGGAGTATACTCCTATAGGTTGCCTGCAATAGTTGTCAAAACTCAAGGGCATGGATCAAAACATGACAGCAGTTTGATGAACGGGAATCGAAGTGTTGGCGTCGTCTAATCATCCAACCAAGTCGACCGGAACCGTCACATATGCTGACCAAGCGCTCGAAGTAATCAGAGAAGTTCATGAGTACTGTTATGCGTGGAGCAACCAGCTCACTCGGTAAACGTAACTAACACCTACAGGCTAACTGAGCGAAAGTGATACATAAATCGGCTTCAAACGTGTTACGAATGCACCACAGGACTGACGGCAGAACTCCCTTCTACGAAGGGCTGTTGCAAGGGGGCAGAGAACACCCAGCACTTGACGGAAGCGTTCAATTAAGCCGTTAGTTGTCAGGTGGTCAGTTGCAGTGCAAAACCGACTACATTCTTATGCGTTCATAAATGAAGAGAACGCCGATTCAAAATGAAATCCACGGTTAACAAGGCAGACCAACCAAACTGGGCGGCTCAACGTTTAGAAATCTGATGGCGATCAAGAGGAAACGTATGAGATACAGTACAGATATAATTGTAAAGTAAAAGTCTGAAATGTTTTAATACACGACATATCTATTGAGATTAGTTCGCCAAATAGTACCAAGTACATACTGCAATGAAACACAGTTATACAGAGAACAGAAACGTGTAAAGCAAACGAACAAAACTGTACACATTAAAGCACCACAGTCAATTAGTTACCAAACTAAACGGATTTTGACGTAAATATAATTATACATTACGTGCACTTGAAAGAAAACAAACGGTTCGATAAACTAGGATAGAATATGACTTGGTTCGGCTCCTCAATGTGTGAAGTGAAGCAAACCGAGAAGGCGAGTTGGTAATAGTGTAGTAAATAAACAAAAAATAAAACCTTGACGGATGGAACCGATAAGACGAGGCGATTACACAACGAAGAGGAAAGCAAACACATGGCCAGTATTCCCATATGTACAAACAAATGCCTAAACGCACACAAAGACGAGACAAAACGAGTACAAATGAATACCAACTATCAAACAGCCAACGGCAAATCAATAGAGTGGCTAAAACGACCGCAAAATCAGTACACAAACAAAGAGTATACCACTAGCGTCCCTGAGGTTCGTTTTCACACGCATATTAATAGGTTCGCGTATGAATTTTGTGGTTGTTGATCAGTTTAGCGTGCCTCAAAGTCGTGGCTCGCTTCCTGAACTCAGTACGGTTAAGCTGGAAGAAACTACCACGAAATCTGTCTTTGTAAATTACTACGATTATCCCGCAGTCATTCTGCTCTACGGAGGATGGTCAACATTATTTGGGTCATCATAAACCTTGGTTTCATTTTCTCTACATGACCACTGGCAGCAGTCAAACAAAGTACCGTGCCGCATGTCACGGATTTTTACGAGGATTCACAAATCAACCACCCTACGGATGCCCCCAAGTTCTATGCCTAAAGCGCATTTTCCTTTTGAGAAACCCTAGCTATGAAGAAGCTCTACGCTGCACGGCTATTCAGAACAAACACCGTTAGATCCATAATTTTCCTGGAATGTCTAAAACAACCAGGAAAGCCAACTAAAGAGGATAAGTAGCTGTTCACTTCAATCTGACAAACAAACTAAAATTGTTTCTAACCTTTCTTGAATGCATACCGGCGAAATCCGAATTAGGTTTTTACATTACGTCCGCAAACATTTTACAAACCTAAATGGCGTTAACTATTTTCTCAAACTTCCCAGCATTTTCAGAATTACGAGTAGTTTTTCTCAAACCCGTATGAACTCTGGTCCTGACCCCACGCGATCCACCTGAACACTGATCATATAGGTTAGGGGAGGCGACCGTCAACCGGATCCGGTTGCACAAATCAGAGCACATTTTGAATGAGTTGACTGCGAAAATAGAAGACAATTATTGCAGCTAACAAACAAAAACTGAACACCATACACAGGAAAACAACCGAACTGCTGTGAGTGAAGAAAGCGCACGGCACAAGGACCGTCTATTGAATAAGCCCAAGCCGATTACACGCTCTAAACCAATCAGAACGAGAACAATCCATTTGCGTAACGCAACTACGATGGAAAAAAAACAATATGGCAATAGTGACCTAACATATGAAGGACAGAATTCCTTTGTTGGTTGCACATATTTTAGCTTTTTCTTATCACACTCATTGATTTTGAAGTGACCTTACTAGTTGCAAGCAGTGAGGCACAGCATTCATTTTGAAATGAATACAACGAGTATGAATTGGTCACCAAAATGACAGGACCGTAAGTATGGTGAACTAAGTACAGGTTAGATTGAGTTTGCTAGAGACTGCTGCACTCAGTCTTACTTGCACGTTGCAGGTATATGTACTCAGGCAAATGAAAGCATGAAGGTCACACGCAGAGTGCCATGGCAAATTGTGACCAGATTGACATTCAGTGAGTGCACGCACGTAGAGCTGCAACAAGAGAACAACGTACGCTATGCAACTATCCGATCAGGGCCGACTCAGGACTGCAAGCTGCCCTGATCATTTATTCCAACAGTGTAGATCAGCCGTATCTATTTTGCTTAACACCTTTCAAGAGAGAGCGACCACCGCTTTTCGAAAACGCACCACTAACAGCGTCGTCCGCCAGCATTACCACGATACCAAGGGTTGTCGGCCTTATTAAGGGTGCATTTACACAAAATCAGTAACACAGCATTTACGGTCAATCCAGTTGGATTTGTAATGCAGAGTGAGGTAAACAGGTACGTGCATAGGTTTCGTTGGAAATCAAAGAAGCGTATGACGAGTGAATGTTTAACAATGGACAAAATCGTACAAGCACGAATGACGCGTTGCATCTTAGTAACCGACACGGTATATTATCGTTAACAGGACGTCGCAAACTAATGTTTTAACGGTAGTTACACTGCACGCTGGGTGAACCTCCCACTCCAAACGCTTTTGAACACACGTTGATGGACTGGTTTCATAAGCACCAGAGCTTTGTGTGTTCAAAGTCAGTTAATCGAATAAGATGACCACGACACAAAACAATGTAGACAACAAGATGTTAGGACACCATGCTAATATGGTTAGCACATCAGAGTATCGTCTAAGAAAATCAACCCTTCTCAGCTCTGAGTCGGCTCAGAGACTGGTGGCTGTCCGAAATTGAAACCTACTAGAAAACAGGGCAGCTTTTCAGTTTAAACTTCATTGGACTATGTTTCATAGGACAAAACTAAACAAAAACGGAATCTGTAGTTAATAAAGCCATTGTAAAGGAACGTGTTGAAACAGATGGCGACATTTCACGTGGTTAACAGCAGTGATGGCGGATTCCTATGTGGCTTTTTGAAGGTCTTGTCGAAACAATTGAATTCTTAGAGTATTTGTGGGATTTATTGGAAGATCACAGATTGTAGGAAGCCCAAGAGCACCTGATTTTGGATTGAGCAGCTTTGAAAGACAGGTAGACGAAGGGCAGAATTATTTCAGTGTCAGTGATAATCAGTAGACGAACGTACACGAGTTAGGAAGATGCTAGAATAGAATAACAGTACCAGTTGGAAGCATACAGTAAGCATATCAGAGCATGTAACAAACATCACCTAACTAGCGGCAAACCCGAGAAGTCTCACGTGGAAATACAAGAGCGGAAGATTCTAGTGACTGAGCCAACAGACTGACTGCGCCAATTTCGAGCTTGAAACCCTGAACTGATGACGTTGCCAAGCCAAATTCTAGCAGGCCGTTTCAGAGTGAACATATCCGAATGATCAACAAGTGCTGCGAACCGTGATGTTACAATTTCAGATGTCCTCTAAAGAGAGATTCAGTGAACAACTTAAACCGACAGAGAGGCTTTTGGGCATCCAGTCTGACATCGCGACCCCCTTGGAAAATCATATAGTATGCAAAAGACTGAGTGCTAGCCACTATTTGGGCCACAAACCAAAGGTACCAAAATAATCATTAATCGCTGGCGGACTGAGGATGATTGTGGATATGATTGCGTCAAACAGCAGGAGACAAATTTACAATAAAGTTTCCAGCCTCCTATTTATTTTCCAACGGATTAACCGCAAACTAGCATCTTATGACAGTTGAAAACCTCGGTTAGACCCATAAGGCAAAGCTAGTTTAAACAGTGCTCGAACGGACAGCCTTTTGCGTTGCAACGTGAAACATCTATCCGCCCGGTCACCCATACGATGATGATCGCTTAATAATGGATGATTGAAACAAATGAAATAGAAACCACGCGTCAACTACAACTGTATCTAGTGGAATAACCACGTGTGGGCAATCACAGGCATTGACATGAAAGAGCCCATTATCAAATCTACATGAATTTTCTTTCAACACAATCGACATGATGGATCCGATTTGAACATCAAATATTTAGGTATCAGCAGGCAGTTGAATGCATGGTGAAAACAGAGAAAACATATCAAACATATAAATAGCGCAGATGTCTGTTATAGTTCGGTGTTCAGTGGCACGGGGTGCGTAGTGAGAAACCAGCGTGCACAGACTGTAAAAGTCGACGCAGCCGAAATGGATATGCTGAGCTAGAGTCCAATCGTCCGCATTTGCGAGAGGTAGCGAAGAAACTGAGTAGATGTAAATGAGAACACGAAACGATGAAACTCAGTGAGATGAATTATGCGTGATACAATACGTCAAAATTCAGCGATTCCCGCAAGCAGACAAAATATACGAGGCGCTCAGAGTGCGAAATGTAACGTGGCAAACTGAGAGCAAAAACCAATCCCACCACAGAAACAATCAAAGAAAGTTGAGCAACAGAAATAGCGTATATGGCTCACAAACAATCCGACCGAGAGCTCAAGAAGCGACCATGCGAGGAAACAGCACAACAATCAAAGTAACTACCTTGATCGGGACGTTGTGCTGAAGTGAACCTAAAAGCAACGCAACGCGGACTAATCGACCGTTAAGAACTTTAAGCAAAGAAAATCATGAATTGCAATAAATTTTGACAAAAAATGGAACGGAAACATCAACATTTTGCTAGTAAACGCACTTGCCTGATGACAAATTTGCGGTGGTCAAAAAAACACTGCCTTCGGTGATAAGAATTCTCTAAAAGATAGTCCTCATCATATTGGACATACTAATCTAGTCGAGGTCTTGAAAAGAAAGTGGTACTCTATCAGCACGGAGCAATTAAGCTCAATTCAGTGTCACTGGTTCATTTCCGGACTAAAGCAGACTGACGGTAGCTAACCTCGCACGTAATGTTGTCTTAAGGCAGAAAATGCCAGATGACATAACGTTGGTCAGTTTATCGTTTGTTTTCTATTTTTAGCTTGTTGATACCGTCACTGTTTACTTCAACTTATGATACCTTAACATTCTATGATGACTTTGTAATCGTCATAGGCCAATAGTGAAATCCCGTGCATAGTACACTTGCTTTTAGACAATACGCAGTAGTACTATAAGATGGTAACAGTAATTTGAACTAAACTTAAGTAGTAATCATGAGCACTCTTTCGGTTTGACGCTTCTAAGAGAGTGGATCATCCGTATTCTCTGTAACCGCCTTATATCAGTTGGATTACGTGCAAATTAAAATGTATCCGCTATTGACAATGAACACCAATACGGATAAAACGGTCTTGTTGTCCCTGGAACATGATTTTGAATAGACGTTTCCATTATGTTCATCAAAACAGTATATACTATAGCATGTCAACGAAGTCAATGGGAGATACAGGCAAGAAAGGATTTTGTACACACAAATTCGATTTTTTAAAAATGAATGTTTCAACCTAATTGTTCCACTAAAGCTATTTTTAATTTCCACAACGAGGTGTTCGCGATCATGAGGCATAAACGACCATGTGTCTTTCGTCAGTTAATGAGACCGCTCAAACATAAACACGCATCTAACAATACTTGTGCTGAAAAGTATCATTACAAGGTCGAAACATTTATGAGTTCATTCATAAAAGTATCTGGTTTCCACAAGGTTTTTGTTTAACTGTGTGAGTAATTGTGAAGTAGAATATGAAATTAGAAACAGAATGACAAGGACTTACAAACACGAGCCCGCAAAGGATGCCAAGAAGCAATCCACCTATTAGATCAGTAACGTGATGCTTGAAATCAGTAAAACGCGTGAAGATCACATAGAAACAAGAACAAATGTATGTCGTCTGAATCAGAGGCCGAACAAGTGGTACGATCTTCAGATGCATACGCTCTTGAAGATAGAGCTAGTTATCGTGGATGTTGGGGAGGGGGGAAATTGAGGAATCATGAGACGGAAAATGTGTTAGACTCGAATACAATTAAACGTATACCAAAACGAAAATAGAGACAAACAGAAAGCCGGTAGAAAATAACATTTCATAACAAAGGAAACATTTAATTTGTCTAACAATTTCGATCAATTACTTGAAATATAATGTTCGGTCACAACAGGCGCAGAAGAATGACAAGTTCGTAATGTGGGAAAGTGTGACAGCCTCTGAAACACGCGTACGTGCTTCTAATCCATCGCTGAATGTCAAAGTGCACTGGATCTGGAGAGGCCTCAATGTTATTGCCGTTCCAGCATTTGCTCAACAACCACGGGCTCTTTGGACAAACGTTTCTGTCCTTTAAGTAAATCAAACGAGTTGGTCAACATCATGATTTTGGGATGAGGGTTTGCAACTACCAGTGTTGTGATCTAAGAACGCGGATGGCACAAGGGTTGTTTATTCGACAAAGCAATACATGGGTTAAGCATGTAAACCAGACCCGTCACAAAACCACTCATTTGCACGCGGTATTCGGCCTCGGACCGTCTCGGCTGCCACAGACGTCAATGCTCAATTCCATTAAGTAGCAGGGACCATTATGGGCGACGCCGCACTTTGATGATCCTTCCTTCATTCTTTCTGTGGCTTGTACGATGTCAAAATATATGCTCTGCACCTACTACTGAATAGCCGAGGTGTGAGTAGTATAATACGATCGCTCATCTTCACTGCACTAGGAGCGACAAAAAGCCAGATAATACGAAAACCTGAGAGATCAGCTCAGTAAGATCGCCCGAATACTTACAGTACACACCAAAACCTTGATCAATCAAGGATTAAGCGAAAACATTGGACGCCATTAACCCACATGTCAGGTGTCAATTTTTTCAACACAAGTGGCAACACCCGGTTCCTGATCTGTCTCCTGCGGTGACCAAAACCAAAAAGCGTCAGCAGATTACCGTCACCAAAATCCACCAGTGCGACAGCAGTCACACCAAAAGGAATAAGACCAGAAAGCGTGTGAATGGAGCGTTCTATGTTCCGACTGGCCTACATCGGTAAGCCTGATGATGGGCCAGTATGAAACAGGAGCAGATCTTTGGAGAACAAAACGACGGAGAGACTTTAACGGTAAGATCTCAGCTAGCAAAAAAGATATAGGAAAGGTAAGACAAGGATTTAAGCAATGTCATGACCTGAAGAGATTATGAGCAGTTCACCCATTGAACATGTGCGCTTACTTCGAAAACCGAAGATTCACAATAAACGGTAGAGACCAAGTAAACACACTTGATCACGAGCACGATGGGGGCAAAAACTGAGTCCAGGGTTCAATGACAAAACTGCATCGAATTATTAGCAAATGTAAGTGATCGTAAGCAAACAGCCAATCAAGAAGCAACAAGGCAGCGAAAGACGAAACCATCAATACACCAATAAAAAACGAGGCAAATCACACTAGTCAGGGCACGGTTAATCATAGGGCATTGGCATTAACAGATTATCGTTTTTATGAAAAAGTGCAGGTAGCTTGTGAGAGAATAGCTTTAGATGAACCTGGAATGGTTTAACTGTCGTTCTCTCGTTCAGTTAGATCATCTTCTGGGCTGCATACACCTCTTGTTGAATGGTGTATGTAGAGCTGAGCCGGATGTAGGTGATGTTGATGAGTTGCAAGTTTTAACCAGAACGTCGGTTAAAGCAGACGTTTGATACCCACTGCGACGCCGAACAGACCTTTGGAATTCTGGCCGCTGATTATTCCAGCCAGTCAGTTTAGACGTCCGATTTTGTAATCACAGTGTCATCGTTTGCCCATTAAGTGGGGATGAAACTGATGTAAATAAGATGCGTGTGTCTTGTGCTGTTCATCCATGCACGCCACACTACAGACAGGGGTTTGCTACTATTGCGATTAACGCAAGCGTGTTGTGTGTAAACAGTGGGAGCTTCGGCGCAGCAACGCTCCGTATGGGAAGGTGGACCTTCGTGAATCGCTCGAGGTTGATCAAAACATCCGTTGTGATTCTCTTACAGTAAATGTGGTACGATGGCCGAATCCTTCTCTAGCTTCTGAAGCTGATAATGTGCCTTTAGGAGGAAACCAAGTGTGCCTCTTGTGTTCAGCAACATGTACATTCCTTCGCTTGTCTCTCCCCATGTAAATGACATTGCAGTCACCACATTTGATTTCGTAAACGCAGTTTGCTTGGTCGCCCATAGAAACTGGATTCTTAGGATATACTACCAGTCGTTTAAAGATATTATCTAACCAAAATATGGTCCAGATAGCGTACTCAGAAAGGATGGGGTGAATTTTTCAGGACTTTCAAGTCTATTGTGCAAACATCGCACCATGAACAGACATCTGGGAAATGTCGCACACGCACACTCAATGGTCCACATCAGTGTACAAGAATGTGTTGCCCAGACATGCAGGTGACTTAGCTCGCAGGCGTGTAAGGTCACATGACTTCCAACGCCACAACATGCAAAGGTCAACGGACACGGATTGGAAATAATCAATCGGCCATAACGATGGTGAGTGTATTGGTATTGTGGTTAATACGCCAGTCTCAAAAACAGGAGGACTGGAGTGCAAATTCCAGTCAGGACGAGGATAGGCACTTCCGATGAGCTCTAATAAGAGCGAAACTCGAATCTAGTGCTTCCTTCCGAAGTGGGTCAGCCGAGAGGTTGATATAAATACAAAGACTGCGAACAAGTGTGGGTGGTATAATCTGGAAAAAATGTGAATTTCTGAATTTCCATTAAACAGTTGGTTTCACCCAATGGACCAGTGAAAAGGATATGCCGACGAGACCATGGATGCGCTTGATGGGGTCAAGCCTACAATGGAACTTTTGTCAAATTCTTAACAGACTGAGCATAGTGAGAACTCCTTTTAATCATTCTTTCTGTCGCATCTTCGTTTTCAGGCCATTGAACGGAACTGTGTTGGGAACTTAATGCGACCAATCTCAAGGTGAACCGTATGAAACCGTTTCTGAACACATTAACGAAGTTCTACTATTCTGTTTGTAGACAGAAGACATGAATTGACAACCGATAATGATTCACGGACCAAGTGCAGCTGATGCAGTTTTACATTCAACTGAAGTCATAGCCAAAATACTCGCACATACTTGAAGATAGGCCAAGGCGTTTTGTCATCTTGAGTCGCGGGCCTGACCTGTTTGAAAGCAACTGGAACGACAGTGATTATTGTGTCCATTACGGGTTGGAAAATTACCGGGACTGTCCCAAGATCGAGTGGAAGACGGTTGCAACGGGACACATCACGAAGAGCATTGACAGCAAAAAACCGTTTTGAGTCCTTGTTCACCTCGATTCGAAGACAGACGTTCAACAATTCCAAATGAGCATCGTTGAAGGGTGAGAACAAGTTACCTGTTAACGGTGGTGGACACTGATGTGTTTCGAGGACAGCATGCAAAACCAGCGAAGTAGTCAGTGCAAAATCGCATCGGGCCGCTGGGTTATTCAGCATTATGATCGGAACCGTCCGTGTTAAATAATTTGTAAATGGGACGACTTCGTCAGTTTTCAGCACTTGCTACTTCTGGTCTGTCAGTGGTACAGCACCGTTTGGGAAGGATGTCTGAACTCAAGCTGGAGGCGCAATCTAATTTGAACATCGGTGCGGCGACTAAGTTCTGCGGAGAACACTTCCCTCTGAACTTTCTGTAAATCCTCGGGAATCTCCGTTTTGTGGGACTGTGAAACAGAGACAAAAATCTGAGGAGTGCATGAAAGGTTGAAGATACTGTTGAGAGGTGTGCTCAACAATTGTAACAACCGTATCCAACAAGAGAACTGTGAAAATGGCCCATGGCTTGCAGCAGCCACTCCTGGTTGATCTTCTAAGGAAAAACACGTCACTGTCTTGGGCCGTCGCTCACATTCACAGTGACATGGAATATCCCAGAAGAGAAAAACGTAACGGAAAAAGCTAAACATTAGTGAAAGAAGACTAAGCGAAATAACTAGCAGTGGTATAAATGCAGATACATCGTCGAATGCAACACAGTCATCTCCGATAACCTTCCTAGTCAACGATTTGAGTGACCCCGACGACTTCATAAAGCAGGCGACACCCACCTACATTATTCAATGGAACAGTCATGGCTCTCACATTTTGTCAATAAGCTTTTACCTGACCACCGTACGGTTTTATCCAATTGTTGAGGGTCACAGTATATAACGTTCCGCATTGTAAACGCTCAGATGGCATGTGGAGTACATGGCCAAAATATCACAGGCTGGTCAACTGATCACGCATCCTGAGGGTTCGGGAACACACGCCGGCGAACAGACGTATTGCTCACGCGATCAACCAACTTGTTTTGGGCTAACAGGCGGAGACAACGATGGTCAAACACAGCAAGTCGGTTGACATCTTCGTTGAGAACAGGCCACGTTTCCGAGCCACAGAGAGAAACGGAGCGTAAACATGTCTCCCCCTTCATTTCACTGACAGTCGAACGTCTTTCCCACAGCATAGATGATGCAGGCTAGCAAGGGCAACTCGTGCCTTTGCCATCCTCGTTTATATCTCATCAACAATATTACAAGCTGACGAGATAGTGTTACCAAGTAGGTGGAACAGTGCACAATCTCAAATGGTTTGCCTACAATAAAGAAGGTAGGAGTGGGAATGCCCTAGATCCTGAGGTAGCACTTTGCACTCCAAAGGTGCAAAGTGCATTCAATACAAACCAGTTCGTACACGCACTCTGTTCAGGATGGCCCGCATATCTTCGTCAGAAGGGCTAAGTAAGACAATGTCATCCGAACACTCTACGTTGATTAACCTAACACCAAGAAGAGGTTCAGAACCAAGCTGACTGGATTCCTCAAGGGCGTTATCCAGAATGTCGCCCATGACAAAAGTGAACAGGAGGGAGAGAGAGTGGATACTCTTGATGAACGCTCCAGACGGTTGTCCATAAACCCTCGTCCCGCTTGCAGAGTGGGCGCACGGTACTGTAAACAACTCGACGCACTTCTCTGGAACCCGCATGTGAGGAAGGCAGCTCCAAAGAACATTACGAACAACCGAATCGAAAGTAGTCCTTAGGTCTAAAAAAACACCACGACCGTCTGCTGCCTGTAAAAGTACCAATGCTTTAAGATCCGTCGCAAGGTAAAAATATGATCAACACATCCACGACCAGATCCTTCACGTATCTGACTTTCTCCGGGCTTCACGGGTCGATGTGATGAATGAATAACTTGAATGCAACAGAAATCAGACTGATACTTCTACGACTAACAAATAGCCTTCGGCCCCTCTCTCTGAAAACGGAAATTAATGTGGATAGGCACCAATCACGAAGTGCTTTGTCTGTTACCCAAACCATACGGATAAATGTTATCAATTCCGACATTGATCCCTCCACACTACTCTTGGAAAGAGAAACGACGAGGAGATCTGACCCAGCAGCCTTGTTGCATTTCAGCTATTTAAGCTCCAGGGCCACTTCTGCTTTCGACGGAGAGCCGTCTGAAACGCAACAGCCAACCATTCCGGTTCCACCATTTACACAGTCTGGTTGAGGCCAGCTGAACTGTTCCTCAAAACGTTCAGCCCACCTGGAAAGTCGCCACGACTGGATGGTGATTATGGTGATTATGGTCTCACACCATCTCGACGGCCAGTACAACCTCGGATCTTGGGGGAAAGTCTTCTCCTATTCCCAGATAAAAAAAGACTTTTCATCTATTTCGACTGTTCGACCAAGGGCTGCTCATGATCTTCACGCATACTTTTGGTCAGCTTGCGCTCAAGTTCCCGACGGTCGTCATCGTGATCAGAGCCAGGTGGAATCGAGTGACGCTTGCTCATGAGATTTACCGATGTGACAGAAATCCAGCTCTGTCGCAAATGAGTAGCTCTTTCGGAACATACCTCTTCACAACATGCTTTCATAGCTAGTGCGCTTTGTTACCAGTGTTATGGTCTGTCACCTGAAATGAACTGGACAACTTTTTCACCAATACTTCCTGGTAAGTGTTCATCACACTCCTCGTTCGAATATCAGTGAAGTATGTTGCAGTTACAACTGTATGGCTTCTGGATAATTGACAAAACAGCATGATCCGAGTCCAGATGGTTACTCCGAAAAGCACAAGTATTTAACATGGTGGCGCCACCTGTAATTGGCTTCCATATGATCGAGTTGTGTCCATTGCTGAGAAGTATAAGGAGGCCTCCGTGTAACACAATGCTTCTCACTGTGTTAAAATGTAGTAGCCGAAATACAAAGACCGTAAGATGCACACAGCTGCAACAGTTTGTTGTCATTTTTGGTGCATTGTGCCCGGACACCAAACATACCTCCCAGCCGCTCTTTTCCTGGAGAAAGACTAGGCTGAGCATTAAAGTCGACCGCTAGTTTGATTATGTCAGAGTGCTTAGTCTGCTTCAGGTCAACGATGGAGTTGTAGAGTGCATCTTTGGTACCATCCGAACAGTCATCCGCTGGAGCGTACGCCGATGTAGTGAATATTAAACGCTTTTCTGATTTGACTTGACAGAACTTCACAGATGTGTCGAGTCTGACAACGCATAAGTGACTGCTTACTGGGATTCAGCGCGATTCGCAAACGGGCTTCGATGCGGGCGATAATGTCCAACTCTGAGCACTGTTGCATGCAATGGATGTATTCGGAGCTATATCAAACCTTCAAACGAAAACTAAGATATTCTGACCGTACTGGATAATATGGAGTCGCCAGCAGTCAACTAAGATGATTGAGGCGCTTTTTGTTCGGCGACATCTCATCTAATGCCCTTTTTCCTTGACCACAACCACAAACATGGTCCTGCTGCATGCACTTAGGAACATGTCCAACATAGGCATTCATTAGGCGGTTAGTAGAACGACATACAACCAAACGAGTGCATCCACCTTTCGTCTGACTGCTCTCCTTTGGCCTGTCTGGTACAGTTGTACATAGAAGGACTGGAGTTCTAGTCCGTATGACCTTCCGGATGGATGCATTGCACATGCCGGACCACCATGTCACAATAGTCGGAACCCACGGTGCAGCACGTCAGATTTGCAGTGTGATTATTAGAATCCCCGTCATGTGGAAAACCCGATTGAGAATATGAAGTAACATGACTATACGCCACAGTTACAGGTATCTACAATACGGAATCGCTGAAATGAAGTCAGTTATAACAAAGATACCTGGTCCTGAAACGTCATTAAAAATAGGATAGTCTTTTGTTTTTAGAATAACCAGTCTCGGAGTAGTGAACAAACCAACCGTTCTCATGTTTGTTCACCAGAATGAAATGTACGAGGTGGATCAGCCTGTTGTGGTCAAATAATAGTGAGTAAATCAGACGAATAAATCGAGCAAAAATAGAGGGGCTTCAATTGTGACCACTGTTCAGTTAAGTGACTTCTAGCGGAACATAAGACATGTCGGTAGGTGCAAAACATCGTTAACAGAAAGAGAAACATACACCACCAACTTATAACGTATGAAAAACAGTGGAATGCATGGCCTCAAACACTCACAAAAATCAGTGATGATACAACGACCGTGGTAGTGCGTATGCATGAACAAGGCAAGTGAGGGATCCAATGACACAACTGTAACGGTAAGACCTATTAATGGCGCTCTACATTTCATTACATTGCTGAAACTGAACTGTAAAAAAAAATGGAAAAGTAACTGCAGAGCTCATGGTAGACTGCAAGATGACCAAAGGCTGCCTCTCATGGAAACGAAACCTCCACCTTGCTTTAAAACTTGGGGGAACTGACAGCTGCTACTTTGAACACATTATGAAAAACAAATATCATGTAATTTTTTGTCAGACACGTTAGAGCATATGCGTGCTGAACGTGGATTACCTACAAACACGTTCTGCATCTTCTACTATGAACCACACAAACAGAAGTGGCATGCATACGCCAAGTAATGACGGTATGACGTGAAGAAAATCACCAAATGAAATAGATATCCAGTAAGCTTCGTAAATTGATCGTTAAATACCGAAACAACAGTGATGGCAAACTATCTTCTGATCCTGTTTCCATTTTTTACATAACACTACACACCGAGAAGAAAACAGAGACAAAAACACTATGATTATTGTCCCAGTAACAAAACACAAAGTGTGCACATCAGTAAGGTGTGAACAGTCTAAGCCCACAACCAAACTTGGCCTCTACATTGTTGGTGTCCTTTACATTATCGATTCATCTCCGACACCAAGAACTATTACATACTGACGTTAGTATACTCAACCACCAGGTTGAAGTATTTGGCTTATTTCGCTGTTAACCCTAGGCATTTCTTTAGGTTTGAGAGATAATTGCTTGATACAAAGATTTCATGCAGTTAGCGCGGTAGACGTAATCCGAGGGTTTGACAAGCAAGCCTAACGGTGTTCCGCCTTCCCATCTCCTCACAAAAGCTACGAAAAATTAAAAACGACTATTTAAAATGTTAAGTCCTCAGCGCAAAGTGGTCACCAAAGACTGGGGCAAATCCATCGGATAAATAAAAAACTATGTAACAGACGTGATAAAAGGGATCAACATTATATTAACCGCATTGCGTATGTGGAAACGCAAACACAGCAGTACCTACAACAAACTGGAAAGTGGACAAACGGGGAAAGTACAGAAAATGAACAGGAGCGTAAAACACATCGAAAACGTGATATGCACCTTAAATTCTGAACGGTTGCATACAACTACAGCGGCGACGGCATAACAAGATGTTTAAAATGATCTCCATAAAACTTGCCATTCTAAGACTACTTGACTAGTGCTATACGTCATACAGTTCAGTACAATGTCAACTGCACAAACTTTGTCAACCTATATCATTAATGGCATTCGACCCGGGAGGCGAAAACCATCAACCTAGCTCACACGTTACTCATCAGTAGAGAGAGAGTTACGATAACGTTTACGTTGGTAGAACAGTTGGTATCAACATCATCGGATGACCCATTACCCACCCAGTCGGACAAGCAGCTAACCGAGAAACAGAATGAGAAACCCAGGGTTACCGAGTTTAACACCACTCTTGGGATTAGGTCATTTTAACGACCCTGTCAATACTTTCGTTGTACAGTTATACAACGATAACACCGAAGATCAAATAAGACGAACTTCAAGTTCAACGTTACCAGTCGTTAGTTCATGTACGATAAGCCAGATCACGTGAATAGGAAACTGTCAGACAACTAGGCAATCACGTTGGTTGAGAATCAACAACTAAGTGCAAAAGCCAATCAGGACAACTTTCCCAGATTTAAGCTCAAAAACCGCTTATTTAGCTGTTCACAGTAAAAATGGTCAGTATTATTCAAGACGATTACGTTGTTAGTTCATTAGCTGTCAACTCATGTTTCAAGATAACGTTCATTTCACCGAAGTGTAACAAATAGTACCATTGCTAAAATAAGATAACCGTCCACTAGGTCAGTTTAGGAGATTCATTCTCAATTGCAAACGGGTACTGATCGTTATGTTACCGTAATACAACTGCCGGCATTACAGTAATTTAATTCAATGGATGAAAGTAACTGAGAACTAGAGTATCAACGCAAGCGCACGATAAATCTAACACTCGAACTCCTAACAGATAATGGCCAACAAATTTTGTTAGAGCAGCATTCAGCATTCATAAACCAGGAAGCGACCGGAAGAGAAGCATCTAACTACACGGCTAGTAAATTCAGACCGTAAACTTATTAAAGAAAGTCCCAGTTTTCTCGGAAATAGTCTATTTTTTGAGTTGTTCTTGAGAAAGCTTATTTTTTGAGTTTCGATTTTACGCTTTACTATTGCGAATAACTGTTTTCACCGCTTCATTTTCAGCTTGCTGTTGACTGGCGAAGTAAACTTTAACTAAACCAAATTCCTGACTTGAAGCCCGACTGGTTACTTCCTACAGCTCTTGATCCTTTCACCTACAGTCTGATTTGCCGCTTCCTGTCACTGTCGAACTTGGATCTCGAATCGGATTAGTTTCCCCCTATCCTACGACTGGGTAGGTCTTCGGTTCTGGAATTCGATGAGTGATTAGCCACTATTCCGTTTTGATCACCGGCCCGATCCGTTCAGGTTGCTCTGAGCTGTTCTCAGGTCGAATTTGTAGTGTCATCTTGTTTAGAGATGAAACGTTTGTAACCTAATTGACAAGCTCGACAAACACCTGAATACCTAGGCCATGTTCTAAGTTTCATACTAAGGTCATGATTTATACACAAACATTCAGGCCCGGTACCTATATTTGGTCTCTAGGTTGGGTGAAAATAAACAATGATTACATAGATCACTTCTTCTGATGCCTTGATTAGGTGCGTATCATTTCGACTTACGAGCTTGCGATCTAATATATCAAGACGGTATCCCTAGTGTCGACTGGCGTGACCACGCGGTCGAGGTAAAAGACGACCTTGCAGGTGCCACTTCAGCCTTGACCGCCAAATGGGTTGTTTGTATGCAAGACGCTGGCAATTCGCCACGGAACGTTTGAGGTTAGACAATGTTTTTTAACTATTACACCCGATTCCATTCGTTGTTTATATTAACGCTGAGGTTAATTACTCCTCTTCATGGTCGCATTGTCGTGGCTTATCAAACCGGATGTACGAGTATTCTAACACTCCGTGGAATACCTCAGCGCGGGAGGAGGTATTTCCAAAACCCACAGCGAGCGGATCGGAGATAGCATGGGCGACCTGATCGGACCAACGGGCGAGACATGGCAAGCAACGTAGGATGGACGACCAAATCGGAGGCACGATTATTTCAACACTCAGAAAAATATATCGACATGATTGTAGAATACGGTCGAAGCCCATAGTGGATAGATGGCGGACAACACGAGCGACCGGACGAGTCATCGCTCAACGAAATCGGACCAACGGACGAAGAATAGCAGGCGAAAAATCTCCCAATAGAAGGCGATGATCACACACAAACCGGGCACAAGTGCACATGACGTGTGAGCGGAGCAGGGGGTGTTGTGGGCCGGAATTCTGATGCATAACCGCGAACTCGCGCGTAGTATGGTAAACGGCAAGTTGGACAATAAAGATTGCGCTTTATTGAACACCTTTACGCTACAGTATGGCAATTAAGCATCAGTATCAACTATTGGTGAGCTACCTGCGGTGAAAATGACAAATACGGTTTCAGGAATACTACCATGAGGTCGATACGCAATTGAAACTGTACAGCTTCTAACACCTAGCCCGTCTGACGAAACAGTGTGAAATTTGTCATCTGAGTTAGAGCTCAACAGTGCTACTGAACGGCAATTCCAAACAATGGACAATCGGCACATGTTAACGAATAGAGGGGAAGCCAACAGAAACAATCGTCGTGCTGATGATGTGGCGCGTCTTCAAGTTACGAGCTAACTTTGGAATACCATTACTGAGATAAAAGCAGGGGCACAAAAAGGCGCACTGATGCAAATCCAGGGATACATAAAGACTTTAAGGTGTTGTGACCTCAAAAGAAGCTTCGCCCACGAGGTTGCTTATTACAGGTTATGCTAGAACATAGGACCACGAACTAGTACATTCATTCACACGGCTGACGTGTATTCACACACACTGAGCAGCATTACATTTTCGTTCGCTCTGGTGACAAGTCACCCGTAGTGCGTACAAACTAGTACAATAGTCGGTTCTGGTTCATCATCTTCCAGGTGTTGAGACTTGCCCTTTAGTTCCCAGATGTGTGCACCATACTACTCACAAACAAGACTGCCTGTTATATAACGAAGTGTAAGTTTTACCAACCAAGCCAGATATTAGCAGCGATCAATCTCAACTGAAACAATGCTGACACTTAGGTCAAGGATATTGTGAAAAGATTTGTCAGATATTGAAAGCCATCAACCCCCAGAAGGAACAAAAACAAACAAATACAGTTTTAGTGTCGAGTCCCACAAAATGTTCGATGGCTCGGAGAACTGCTGGACCTGGCAGTGGCCCATGACGTGATAAATTAATAGACAAACGGGATGTGCAAAATAAACAAAAACAAAGCAGTGGGAAAAAGCCAACAAACTCACGGGGCAAGCTCGCCACTGACTACGAAACACAGTGATCTTCAACAACGGTCCAACCTGACGATCTGGATGGCCGCGCCTTTCCCAACTTGGAATGCAGCACTCATCAACCCTTCTAAGTAAACAATCATACCTCGTGAAACAGTCATCGTCTGACCACCTTGCGATGCCATCAAACCATCAGCAGCAGCACTGATCAATCTGCGGTGACGCAGGCACGCCGCCGGAATACGGGGTACGCAGCATGGAGAACCTAGACCGGGTATGTTCAATACCCCGGTTATCGGTCGCGATTATGGAACGTTCCCCAATAGGCGTCGATGGGCTGTCGCGTAGACCACGCAACACATAAATCGAAGTGCCCACACCATGAGCCATCAGTACAGCTTTTGTAAACGCCCGGATTGGAACGCTGGATCCACAACGGAATAAGGAGCGCCTGAGAGAATTCCAATTTCCCGCCTTGGTATAAACAGAACGGAAACACTGGTCCTGAAGAATAACGCGGTTGGCCCCATAAATTGCTCCCAGGTCAAATCAAAAGAGGACAACAGGCAGACACTTTGTTTTGCTTAGAAACTTGGGTAACCGGGAAGAAAATACCAGGTAGATATGGGGCACAGTGGCCCACAAATATTCTCGAAACAGAAGATTGAAGGGGAGTTGCCAAAATAGTAGTTACGGTAACTAAGCCATCAAAGAGTGTGACAGAATAAAGGTCCAGTAGGTAAAAAATAGTGGAGGTTGTTTTTGGACTCTTCTAAGAACTTCTATTTAACCTGACTGGACAAAATCGTCTTATCTGGTAAGGCGTTTCCGAAAGAAAAAATAGGGTTTCTTGACAATACTTTTTTGAGGATCCTATAGTCCGTGGTCACTAACTGCACTTACTTCGCGAACAACCGATGCTCACGTACTCAATAGGAACCAGGTCACTGTTTGACAAACATTCCACACAGATTATAGAATGCTCCCACTGCAATCTCCCATAATGCGGACACATTGGACACATCTGCCGAATGGCACTTGAAAGAAAGACGATTCAGGATAGCTAAGTGCGCATATTGCATCCACAGTGGGCATAGGATGATTGCAACAAGTTGACACACATCAGTGAATTACCCGTAATATGAAGGCAACCCCAGAAAACCCAACGTTCAATCAAATCCCTGCGACAAGAGGTATAGTCCTGAGCTAACTTCATCAAAAATAATTTCATCAACAATTTGTCGACGATCAGTTCAACAAAAAGACAGAGTACACAGCGTAAGGATTCTTTTTGAGAAAAATTATCTCCCGATCACTCAAGCCCGCCTCTTCAAGTAAGTTTCAAGAGTCTTGAGCAAACTCTCCGTTAGTTTTCGTCCCAGTTCACGGCAGTCATTTTCGTATGCGGAGTCAAGCGGGATCAGTCAATATTTGTTTACGAGTCCTGCTGAATTGGAATAAATCCACCCCTGCTGTTTTTCCAGTGTTCCTTGGGAATGGACTTCTCTATAACTCGTCCTCATAACTGTTGGGATGTCTGGCCAGCGCTTGTTTGGATCATTTCACTGCTATAAACTGAGTACCCTAACTGTCATCGTAGTTTGATGAGCAATTCACATGGGCACATTGCCCAGGTTTCAAATGACCGTTTGACAGTTTCAGGCTGAGAATTTTGAGCGAGTGATAAACCTGGGCAAGGACGGGCAATGGCATGATCTCAGTCAACGTCGTTACTCCGCAATGAATGGCGATTTTTAACGGGATAACACAAAGAGTAGCTAACAGCAACACGATCGAATTGTCTGTTGTTGAGCTGCCCGAGCGGTCTCTGTGGTCTATCGCTGTCTTTGGCGCTGAAGTGGACACAAACGTTCTGCCAGAAGCGCACATACCTAATAGCCTGGCATTAGTGTCAGCGTGTTGCGCCTGGATGCCGAACATACGACCCAGTCGACCTTTATCAAGACTAAGACGACCAAATTGTGCTTCACAACACCAGTAAGCACAATGACATCCGACTGTTTAGTCCGTTTCGCAATATCAAACAAGACATCCTGCGAGGCGTTAGTGACAGCACTAAAACTATGCTTTGTCGGAACGTAATCAAATATGACAAACAAACAAAGTCTTTCTGATATTATAGGGAAAAGAAGTCCAATAACGTACGATCTTTATTGTCCAACTTGCCGTTTGCCATGCTACGCGCGAGCTCGCGGTTATGCATCAGAATTCCGGTCCACAACACCCCCTGCTCCGCTCACACGTCATATGCACTTGTGCCCGGTTTGTGTGTGATCGGCGCCTTCTATTGGGAGATTTTTCGCCTGCTATTCTTCGTCCGTTGGTCCGATTTCGTTGAGCGATGACTCGTCCGGTCGCTCGTGTTGTCCGACATCTATCCACTACGGGCTTCGACCGTATTCTACAATCATGTCGATATATTTTTCTGAGTGTTGAAATAATCGTGCCTCCGATTTGGTCGTCCATCCTATGTTGCTTGCCATGTCTCGCCCGTTGGTCCGATCAGGTCGCCCATGCTATCTCCGATCCGCTCGCTGTGGGTTTTTGGACTTCCTTCTCTCGCGCTGAGGTATTCCATGGAGTGTTGGAATCCTCGCACATCCGGCCTGATAATTCAAAACAATATGTATAAACAGATTGTGACGGAAATGTAACGTCAGACAGCGTATAGGCGACCAGCCACTGGGATCCAATCGAATACACTTTGTTCTACCCCAGACCTCAGTGCCATCTTCATTTCGGTTTGAACTCAATGTTCGGCTTGGTCGACATCAGCAAACGTGGGAAACAACGGCTGATTCACAACAACGTCCAAGGGTGAATGCAAATGAACGACAGCATTAGGGTTGTAACAGACCAATACGGAGATCCAACAAAAGTCTGGTTAGAGACTCATTCTGTACCGACCAGCTTGCTGACTTATTTTTTGGAGTATCCGGACGTTAAATGAAAGATAGACGCAGGAGAGGTTCAAGGAAAAGAGAAACGAGTGAATTCGTCCGTCAGAAGCATGATGATTTCGGACGTTTCCCGGTGTTGGAAGGAGGTTGGCTTGAGCGGTCGCACTCGGAGCCGTTGGCTCAACGACCTGGCCTGCAAAACAACGCTATACGGAGTTTTTGGCGGACCGTACACGCAGTCAATCACGCAAGAAATTTCGGGGCGAAGTGAATGATAGGGATGTCTAGCTCCGACTACTGATGTGCAACAAACATTTTAAAAGCAACATCAAACTTCCAGGAATTATTGTAGGTGTTTGACCGTGTGTGTGAACTTTTTTAAATCTCTATCTTGCTCACTTGGAAGTGCTGCCAACATTAACAAAGGAAATTCGACTGCATATGTACAGTGCATTCAGAACACTTACATGGTCAGTAACCCGAATTACAACCGCGAATACGCAACTAGTTTTCGTCTGGTTATTCTACATTGGCCCATCTGACATGGCGGTCAGACGTGAAAGAATGAAAGCCTTGATTAACCTAACACCTAAGCAACACACCACATACAGTTAACAACTACATTAGGATAACAGAAGAGGTCAGAGAGGTAGTGAAAACATAGATTGTACCAATAGATGTGCTAAACAGAATGTAATTGGATCCCAGTGAAAACTCATGAAGCAAGATCATCATCATTATTACCATTATTACTAGTGAGGCATAAGCAGTTCATAAGGATATAACAACCAGATAACAACACGTGCATAAAACTGAAAGGGGGTGGAGTGCCGTATGGCAGAATGGAGACTGTGCGACTATGAACACCGCTGATTGGAAACACTCTGGGATATGGTCTGTGCGAAATCGTCAAAGGATCGATAAGAATAGGATGCAATCCAAAATGAACAGCTGGGTAACGTCAGAATAGAGCGCCATCTATGTGGCAACATACTGAGAGCGTTCACTGCCCCGAATCACTGATCAACCTCGCTTCACAGACGGATCAACGAAACAACGTGCAAG
>LUCH01002197.1:0-19586 GCA_013368495.1 Paragonimus heterotremus | reverse complement strand
CTTATGTGAGGTCAATGGCGCAGTGGTAAACACGGTTGCCTCATAAACAGCGTGTCCGTGGTTCACGTCATGACAGTGGCGACGATATGCACAACTGACGAGCTCTAATGAGAGCGAAACTCGTGTCTAGTGCTTCTGCTGTTCGAAAGGGGCCGACTGGAGTGTCTATGGGAATGCGACAACTGCGATCAGTTGTGGGTGATATTCAATTTGAAATTCGCTCATTTCTTTGTTCCCCATTACACCGATAAACATTCCGTTTGCGACGTTGTACGTGCTAATGCCACCAACCAATAGGTGACTATGATTTTTTTAATACTGTTGTACATCCATAAATTCGGCTTCTTGCCTCATGAATACGAACTGCTTACTGCAACTAGTGCGAGGTCTCCTCCTTATTACTTGCGTGGGGGGTTTCAATCCGAGTGCGATTTCTAGGGCTATTCGAAGTCTTTAATTCCGAGTATTACAGCCACGTTTCACAAACGGCTGATGCACGCACCAGGGTGAATGATAATTTGATTTTTCCACGGATTTGATCTAAAAGATAGGTTGTTACATTAAATTATTTTTTACGAGATTGAGTAAGAAGCGACGTTTCAACTATTTCAAGGTCACACCGGGAAATGTGTGCAGATGCATCTTTGGAAGGTTTTGCCGTCATTTGACGTAACTTTACTCGGGAAAACTTTGAAACAATTCGATTTGAGCGAGGGAAGATGGGAAGTACCAAAATTCAACGGAGAATTGGGCAGACTGCATCGCTCAACGTCGTGGATTGCTCGAGAACGACAAAAAGTGGAAAAGCTGGCAAATCGCTTGGTCACTTCGGAATTTTGAGTGTCCAATCATCGCGAAAATTTTCCTTGCACAGCGAATGATCGTAGGAATAAAAAAACATGCAGTCAAAGTTGCGTCACGATGCACGTATTCCTATGAACACACTCAGCGGAAAATTCCGCGCAATGAATTATCCAGTTGCAGTCAGCACGCCAATGGGTTGTGATTGGCTGAATGCTACAACGTACTCTCGGTTGATGTCCGATGTCACGGAGATATCCAATCAAGTTTTTCCACTTTAGCCGTGCACGGCAGGGTGATGCAGGGTGGAAGGGGCCGATCGGCGCGTGTGGTCTTGTCTACTGGATGGATCTGTTGGGTCGTATGTCGTAGTTGTGGAATCGGTCGAATTAGGCCTTCATTCGTTAGTTGGTAAAGCTGTCGACGCCGGCTGCTTCTGGTCGATAAGTGCACCGGTTGTTGACAAGCCCCGAGGCTTTCACTATCACGGTGAGTTGCTGTTTGTGCGTCGGTCTTTTTCAGGGCGTGTTCTTTCATACATGAATATAATACCTCTATACACAGTTGTTTGCAAACTTAATATGCAAGAAGTCTTCACACATTTAAATAATTGTGTATACGGTAACCTTGAAAGTGCTTATGAAGCAGGTTGTTCACGTCTTATTGAGCAAACTCAGGTTGGCTCAATACACACTAATTATTGTGTATTTTACGCGCCCGGTGGAGCGGTGAGACCTTTAAAACGGTCCCCTTCTTTAAATTGTCTATATATGTAACCGTAATTCACGTGTGATGTTCTACTGCTCATTGCGGATACTTAAGAGTGCTTGGAAGTCGGAGAACACATAAGAATTCAATACAATTGCCATCAGAGAGGACTTCCAACCGCTGTAAACGACGATACATGCTTGCAGTGGATTCCAGTGATCGGTTTGAAGGTGGTGTCTTCGCAACAGTATCGACGAAGAGTAAGCTTTTTTCACTAGTTACTTCTAGTTTAGATGACGTTGCTTACAACAAAACAGATACTAGCAGATCCCAAATCGCATGCGACTCAAGGGACAGTGTCCAACGTGATAGAACCCCTGTAAGGATGGTATCAGATTATGAGATCCACAAAAGAGCAGTTACAGCGCTTTTGCGAATAATCAATCCTTTGGCCAGGTTTATGACAACTGACGTGTTTTCTTTATTGTATACTCCACATAGTTGTCCCTCAAAATTGATACCCGATGGGTTTTACGCTGATTTCGGATTGCAAACCGCCCTGTCACGTTTGCCAAATGATGGATCACTAAGCATTGCGAATGACCAAGCCATCCAGCTGCACATTGATGGCGTTAAACCTTTCAAGTCGTCCAAGTCTCAGTTATGGTCTCTACTTCTTAGATTAAAGAAGCCCGTTACAACGTCCAGTTTCCTGGTTGGCATTTTTGCTGGTTGAAGCAAACCTTTGTCTGTAATCGAATATCTGTCTTAATTAGTAGCCGAACTGTGTGCTCTGACACCACAACAGAGTTACTGTCGGTAACCTGCAGACCAATAAGCAGTTGGTTATCAGCTGCATTATTTGCCACCTGCCAGCCAGAGCATTTGCCAAACGGAAGCCGAGCACGCTGGATGCGCCAGTTGTGATCGCTGTACGCAAAGAGGTGTCTACAATGATCACAAGGTTACATATCCATTAAAAGACTGTCCAAGTCGTACAGACGAATCATTTCGGTGTGTCAGGAAACATAGACAGTCTCCGTCTGAGGCCCTACCGTTGGATATGGTACACCATTTTCCGTAGGATTACGTGTATTCTGTGTGTCCCGGTGTAGTACGAAGTATGGTCTCATTATGGCCCGAATCCCCTCACAAAAAGGCATAAATGTGGAGGTTGCCGCTGTTGAACACGTTAACCTGAGCATATCCGCCTGCCCCTGTCTACTCGAAGGCCACTTTCCAAAGGTTCGGAGAGGATGGATGGAGTTCAAAAGTTGGAAAGCTTGTGAATTTGGACAGTCCCTCCTGCACGTCGGACCATGGGTTTTAAAAGGAACCATACTTCAACAGAATTACTTCAATTTTCTCGACTTATCCCTAGGAGTTTGTGCTCTCGTTAATCCAGTTTTAGGCAGATCTTCGCTTAACTACGGAAATTCTCGCCTGCGTGAGTTCGTGTACGAGGTTTTCCATTTATATGGGGCTGAGGAAATGGCTTATAATTTTCATTCGCTCGTTCATCTGGTGGACGACGTGAGGCTTCACGGCGAACTGGACGGGTTTTCTGTGTTCCCCTTTGAGTCGTACAGTTAACGTGTCGAACATACGCTACAGTCAGCCTGCAGTCCAGTCGCTCAGTTTTACTACAGGTGGAAAGAAGTATTTTCAATGGCGAAAGTGGTCAAGACCGATCGGCCGTTGCTTGTAGAGGCCCACAACAAGGAGTCCAAGAAACGGATATTGTGCCCTAACACTTCATTTATTTCCACTACCAGTCACCATAATGGGGTTACTGCACATAACTTGCCCCACGTTATTTTTGACATTGATGATGTTGACCCCAACCGACCTGTTCTGTGTAGTGAGCGTTTCCAAACCATTACTAACTTCTGGGTGCATGGCATCGCAACTTCTACGTTGTACACATTTCATGTAAGCGACGTCAATGATCAATTGTATCGTGTACCTTTTTCTGATGTACTATGTAAATGCGTTCTGTTTTCATCGCCTTCCAGTTCACATGTTATACCACTTCTATATAAGTTCAGCAAAAATTTGGTAAACATGAACCAAGCCAACTAGTCTGTCTATGCTTCCTCTGCTGGCCTGAACAGTGTTACCTACAACTAACGAAATGCTATTCATTCCCAGATATGGACAGGAGCGAATGTTACCGTGTGGTTGAAATCAAGGCAGACGACAACAAGAATGTTGCTGTCATTAGCAACAGCTGGATTATTGCTGCGCAAGCAACAGCGATCATTTCACGACTACCTGGAAGTGCGTACTATAGGTGTGCACAGAACCACTTGCAGCGGATATCCGACGACCCGAAGTTGCCAGTTAGCATACTTGTTACCACAAGTAAATTGGGCTACCCGATATCAAATTTACCAACATTTCATCGCAGCCGACTTTGAAAGTGCTAAGGGAATGCAAGCCGGATACATTCCGATACTCTACCTTCAAGTGACGACACAATAAACAAGAATTTGCCCAGAAAACGTCGAATGTAGATTCGTTCTTTCAGTTGGGTATCATTTTAACAGTAAACAACCATACTTTCCAGAGGATTACAGCGATGAATATGTTAGTACAAAAAAAGAGAAAGTTTGCACCTACTGCTGTCAGCTACTCCGTCCCGAAACGCAGCACGGAGCACCGAAACCTATCGGCAGTTTAGCATACGATGCATAGATTATGATCTAAAACGACAACAATGAGAGAACAATACTCCTATTTCTATTGCTTGCAGGGAGTGTCTTACAACACGCGGTTATTAAGGCTGATTTCCAACAGTTGGGTTCATCTTTGAATAGTGAGAAAGTGCATTTTGTACCTCATGCACACCCTTAGAGCTACCTTACTGCGTCGGTGTACAGATGAAGGCGTTACGTGCAACCGTGGAACAGTTGGCTGTCAAAATCATGTAACTGGCGACCACATATAGACTTATTTTTGCCTTTACCTGTGACATCAGTTAAACTGTTACGGGAAACTGGTACGAAAATGTTGGATTCCAAGTTCCATTCCACAATGGTCAGTGTGAAGATTACTGGTCTGCTACATTTTCTGCCTATAGGCTGATTACTTTCGGGGTATCAGCGCCCCCAGTGCTGAAGCCCTAATTGAGGGTAGGCTGTAACGAATAATGGCCAAACTAGGTGTCGCACAAATTATTCATTCAGGTGCACACCAGGCGTTCGCATTTGAACGAACACAATTGTAAGCCGTTTCACTGAATAAGACCTACCATGTAGCCTTCATTCTGTACGTATTTAGGGCAAGTGCACAAGGGAACGGAGTACGCAACCATTCAGGACAGCGTGCTTAATGAGTGTTGTAAAGCGTGGTTGCATTGTGCAGGGGACAAACGATATACATAGAATACGTGTGCACGAGAAAGTGGAGATGGAAGTCAGGTTTGTGCGCAGGAACATAACGGCATTGTTCCTTATACAGGAGAACATACGGATCGTGGATCTGGATTAGCAGAATGCTTTCGACCTGGACACAAACTAACGCCCACATTTTGTACATGTGTAAATATTTGCTATTAATATACGTTACTTGTCTGAACTATACCAGTTGTTTTCCCTTAAATGGCGTATTGAGAAAGGTCGCATTCTAACAGTTCGTTAGGTTTTAAGGTTACAGGGGGTGTGGGGGATATAAATGGGATGAGGCCATGCGGCAGGTTAATAACCGGGAGAAATACTGTCAAGAAAAGCTGATTTGATCGTGCGTCATACTGAGCTGCTGTTGGTCCGCACAACCTCCGTGTCTGAAGGGCGGAAGAAACGGCATGAAAGACGCTTTCGCTGTGGACACCACTTCTTTTCCCCGACGATTACGTCCGATTGGCCGATTGACAAAAAGGCGAAGGTAAGCGCGAAAAAATAGTGTGTTCACAAGGATTGCTCGGAATTTTGGACAACACAAAATTGAAGCTTATAGTAAATTCAGTAGAATTAACTTCTGTAGAGTTATATTTAGAACAAAACAAAAAGAGAAGAAAAAGAACTACAACTCACACACTTTTCCCATATATTATATATATGTTCATTAGTAATAACCCATCCACCCTGACAAACCATCAGGCTGTAATTGATGATAGCTCGTACTGACGGTTTACTTGACTGGTATGCAAAAACTCTCCACAGAAAACTGAAAAATACCACTGCTCCGTTTACCTTGGATAATCTCATTAAAGCTCCAACTCACATCGTGCTCTGTCTTACCCGCCTCACACCCTTCTTGTTAACCAGTAGTAACTGTTGTGTGCTATGGAATATAGATTCTAGCTTGAACCTTGACTCTATAAAACAAAATGAAGTCAAAGTTTCATAATAAACCCACAAAGACCTCAATCCATATCGTGTGCTGTCCCTTTGTATTAACCCTTCTCACTAACCAATAGAAAACCTTGTGTACTATGATATATACATTCTAGCTGAAATACTGACCTCATTAAACAAAGGGCCATCAAAATTTCTTATGGGGTTTTGATTATCACGTGATTATCATTCTGGAGACAGCTGCTGGTTACCTAGTTACCGCGGAATATTATAACACCTGATTGTCAATATTTTATACTTCATTGAAAAAAAATAATATTAATATCACGTAAATACACATACATATACATACATACATACATACATACATACATACATATACATTAATCTTCATATTACTTGTGGTAGCCTCACATTTTCCCATTTAACAAATGAAATTGCATTCTTATCCTTGCTTCCCCGAGCATCCGTTATGAGAGGAAAATTTTCCAGATGGTTGGATGCTTGAAACCCCGTATCAACCGAAAGATTGGCAACAACTGCAGCTTTTTGAGGTTCTCCAGCAATCAAGGAAAACCTGCATTGGAGTATGCCCGAGTCTTTGACAGATATTGGAACTTCTCATCCTCCCTCAGCCAAACTGGATTATTCCAACGATTTTTTCGACTGAAGTTAGGTCAAATAACGGCGAAATCCTCCAAAGATGCGAAAGTAGTGTAGTCCGCCGGTATCACGATTCGAGGCCAAAACGAGTTGGAAACGGCCATCTAGGTGCGAAAAGATTTTCCACATTTTTCCTGAAATATTAAAACACATACTGTGGGACAAATATATAGATCTTACCGAGTATGGTGGTAGTGTTGCAATCAAAAAGTCAGCTATACCTAAAAGTGGTTTATATCTGCACTTTTGCTGAGAAAAATATGCCGCCAATTTTTTCGATAAAGCCATCATGTTGGCTTTTATATTCAATTTTATGTTCTAGAAATGCTTCCATCGGAATTTTCGCGGTGGAATACATGTTCCAGCTGCGCAGAAACACTCGATTTTGTGTGGTTCAGGGAATGTAACTGAATTTCTAATTTTGGACCACGTTGCTTTTGAATTGCATTGTACATGAAATATAATAGTGATTCCTAATGAAAACTGTGCCTCCACGTTTGTTAGTGTAAACATGGGTAACACGTCACAATGTATCATTAACAACGTGCGTATTGTTTTGATTATTACTAATTGACTATACTTGAATGTAGCTTGCTATGGGTACGCGAGTCAAGGCTCGCTTATCTGATAGAAAATGACCAACTTAGATGTTCGTTATTTATCGGACGAAAACATTGATTCTCACTTTTACCACTTCTGCTGCAACCCTTCCATTTTCGTACCATGAACGCTTATGATTCCACTGACTGTGGGTTCATGGTTTTGCCCGCTGCAGAATTCACTGATGGCTGCCAGTATGCTATCTCAATTTTGGCCAGAACTGAAGGAGATCGTTATAACTTATGCCGAACGGTCCAAATACAAGATTATTCTGGTTTCTCTCGTGTTCTTCTTATCGACGTTTATCATTGGATAGGTTGCCATATTAGCGAATCATTGTTACAGTATTTCACGATAATTGGTTAACAAACAGCTACTTCTAGAATGATCATCATGTTATAGTCAGAACTCCGTGTGACGTTTTGGCGTCAGGTTGTTTCATGGGGTTAGCGTTTAAGCCAGAATCTACATTTCATACTTCATAACGATTATTAGGTGTTAACCAGGGGAGATTGAGTCATTACATAATTTGGGGTCGAGCGGTGCATAACGTGAATTGACTTTCCAATGGGTTTACTGTGAAGTTTTGACATAAGTTTGTTTCATAAGGTCAGTGTTTAAATAAGAATCCACATTTCACAGCACACAACAGTTGCCAGTGTTTACGAGGATCGCTTGCGGCAATAGACCTGGCGCATCACGTTAATTGGGGCCTCAATGCCATTATTTAAGTTGATCTTGGAGAGTTTTTTCACAGTTTACTGTACTGAGTTTTTGTCCTATCGAATGAACCGTCAATACCGACTACCATTAATTACAGCCTGACTGATTACCAGGGTAAACAGATTTTTACGAGTGGTACTTGAAAAATGTGCATAAGTGAGGTATAGTCCTGTTTTTTGTTTTTGCTTTAGGTATAACTCTATATAAGTTTTTTCTACAAGATTCACTATAAGCTTCAATTTCACATTGTTCATCATTCTGGGAAATGCACTTTAGTAAGATTCGCAGGAATGAAATGATGCGGTTTCGTGAATAAGCAATAAGTCAAATGCTAGATGGGGTGTGAGTAAACGGTGAATACGAAATAGCCCGTTCCAAGCAAGCTGTTTCAAGTGAAATCCTTTTAGTAGGGACGGATATGTAAGTTATGCGCCGCTGATGGCCAAAGGTTTTTCTGACCCCATTTGAAAAGGTCAGCATAAGATGCACAAATTTTAAAGAGTGACATCACGTTTGATGATGTAAGGAAGCTGTCAAAGCCTTCTTGAGAACGCCGAGTGTTGTGACTGGCCCTGTTGTCATTCGCAAGTCCATTCGTATATTTTTTTAGCCAACAGGATTGGCAAGTAGAACCCTTATTTCTTAGACCATATGAGCAGCTGTGTTTGAAATGAACGGCTAACGCTGTCGTAATGGCACCCGAGTGTCAGTTTACGTAAAAGCGCGAAATTCCACTCTAACCTTCTTAACCAAAGTGGAACAATGTAAAGTGTGACCGAAGCCAACAAGCGCGCACAGGTTGAATTTGAATTGCTGACAGGGCGTGCTGCTGTGTTGTTCGCGCCGCTTTGGTTTTCGTTTGTGTTAGTCGTGTGCATGGCTTACTGGGCCTTCGGCTTATGTTTGTTTCTTGTTGTTCCCTTTTTCAGCACTGTTGTTGGAACCCTTCATTTGGAAGAAAACTGTCCCCCGATGTCTCCACATTGCCCCAAAGTTGGTCCGCGGTTGTAACGAACAATCACAGAAGAGACGGCCTGCTTGCTTTTTGCAATCAATACCAAGTGATTGACACCGTTTTCTGTGAGTGAGTTGCGACGAATATCCTAATAAGCTTTAGGCAAATGATTACTGGATATTTTCCAAAACAAGCCTGCCAGATTTGCGCAGGTGGCTATAAATGAAAACGCGATGTTCAAGTTGAGGTCTATCACGCAATTTTTAAAGAGCCAGCTTCGCATCCGGTAGACCGAATATCTTTTTAATACAACCCATTGTCCTTTCAGTTTCTGCTGCCGGGAAGCGTACTTGTTCAGAGATACTGAAGAAGTTTGAATAAAATATTCCCAGGTCTGGAACGGAGGTGGCGGTACCAAAATGATGACCATCTACTGAGACCAACCCATTGGGTATTTGACAACCATAAGTGGTAATGCGCGATTTGTTCACTGAGAACGTCGTGAGCTATGTTTTACCCCACGACTGCAATGATGCTGTTCCTATCGTATACTTTGCAGACACAGGGCAAGATCGCTGAGGTGGCGGAATGTGTAAACGATCTCGATATTGTCAGCAAACATGAAGGGTTTGCATGCTTAACAACAGCGCATAAGTCATTTATACACGTAAGCAAACACAACGGTCCCAGAGCGCTTTCTTGAATCACCCCGCCAGTCACTGGTTCTGGCGGTGAGCAGTGCTCTCCCGTTTTGACATTTTAGGTTCGGCCTTCCAAGATATGACGAAAGTCAGCTGTACCAGGGGTCTTGTGTGCCAAGAGATGCCAATTAGATTAATAGGCGCTTATGGCACACCCGATCAAGAGCCTTTTGTATGTCTGGGAGTATGATAACGACCGTGTTTCTTGACACTTGTTTACACTCTAAAGGTCCAGTAGGGTTTACGCCGACATTCATCTTCTTTGGCGGCTGCTGTGCGGCTGTGCAAAAGGTTCTCCTACCTCCGAATCTCTAGCACCCTTACATGTTGCGCTGACGTCCGTTTGTGGACGACTTGCCGTTTTCTTATTGCGGCCTCCGATTCGCAGTAACAAGGCTGGTGGAAACTTCGTGCGTACAAACCAAGGAGCACAGAACAAACAAAAGCAATTCAATATTCACGCTTGTTGGGGTCAAACGTTTAGAAATAGTCATTCGGCCCTGATAGTAATAAGCTTAATACAGTAATGTTTGGAATTTTGTAATAAAATGTGCTACGTTAAGTTGGCTGATATCCAGAAGAAGTTTCGGGAACGCAATCAGCTGCTGTATGCTGGCTTCGTGGACTCTATCAAGACTTTTGACTCCATGGGCCGCGATGCGTTCTGAGCGGTGCTTGTCAAGCTTGGTTGTCCAGGTAGGCTCGTCAGTTTGATGAAAATGTTGCATGTGCGTGTGAAGCCTAAGATACAATCTTGTGGACCGATCTCTGATGGTTTTGACCTTATAACTGGCTTGAAGCATGGTTGTGTCCTAGCCTAAATGCTGTTTAGTTTGAGTTTGACTGCCATGCTAACAGTCGCTTTACAAGGCTCGGCAGTGAAAGGCGTTCAGGTTGGATACCGGATAGATGGACGCTTACTGGTTATTTGACGTTTCGGCGTCCCAAAGCGGCTGCATACCTCAACGATGCGCATGTATCTGTTTGCAGATGACATCGCGCTGTTCGTACACAGTTAAGACGAAGTCAATCGATTGAGCACGGCTCTCTCGACTGCGGCATTCAAGTTTGGATTGGATATAGACACAGGTGGTACGTTTTTTTCTTGCAGCCTCCTCCGGGCGAAGGTGCTGTTCCTGCACCTGCGAATGAAATTCATATCAATAGAGATGTTGTCGACATCTGTGCAGATTTCTACTACTTGGGTAACAATTTGTCGACATATTTGTCGGCGGACCGCCAGTTATGAGCTCGTGTGGCGAGGGTTAGTGCTACTTCCGGACGTCCTGAAAGACTTGTCTGCAAGAACCATAGTGTGGAGATGGCCATCAAGCTGCGTGTCTACCGCTCAACGGTGTTGTCTACACCACTGTACTGCAGTGAAACTTTAACATCGTATTAGCGGAAAGTGCATTTCGCGAGCCGTTCCCATTTGTGGTAAGCATGGTCCCGAACACTGAGTTACTGCGGCGAGCGGACATGAACGGGATGGAGGCCGTGCTGAAGCTGTATCAGCCTCGTTGACTAGGTAACGTCAGTTAGATGTGTTATGGCCGTGCTCCCAAGCAGCTGTTTTACGGACAGTTGAAATCTGGTGGGCAAAATTGTGACGTCAAAAGCTGAGAAACAGGATGTTATGCAGGTAAGTCTTTTGGGCTGTTACCTTCAATACAGACGTTGGGAACATTTGAAGCTGAACCGGACGATGTGGAAAAATGTGACCTGGACTATTTTTGCATGGAATCATCCACCTCGCCTCCTATCACAATCACCTCCCTAGCATAAATCCAACAGTGAGATGTACTCGGTTCATATATCAGTTTGCCTCACACCATTTCTTGAAGGAAGGTAATTCTACGCTTACAACAGTGGCAAAGTCTTCACACGGTAAACCATGCGCAATAATATCATCACCCTTTTTCCAGTCGTAAAAGAAAATGGACAATTCATTTAGAAACGCACAACCCTCACGATTTAACTAAGCATAACTCATACTCACCTCACGTATAGAAACACGCTTTCCCGGAATCCAGCTACCCCAAAAGAGGAAGCAGTATGTTGTGGTTATGTACTTTCCGACAAGCATAGTCCAGTTGCAGATCTATACATATTTGTCGCTGATTCATTCACATGGTTTACTCGCCTAGATATTTCAGCGTCACAAACCCACCCGTTCTGAAGTCATCGTCAACAATCCACTGTGCATCCCAATGTCCACCGAACGGTTCAAACAATTCATGTTTAGTTGGACGAAAAATGAACTTCACCTGTGAAGGCAAATGCGACATACCACCGGATGATCATCCATCATTAGTCGAAAATCACGTGACCAACAATTACTGGCTTGAGTAATGCAACAACATCGTTCAACCGTTGTACTTTTTATTTTTCGAATAAGTTATTAGCCCTTCCCTGAATTACACACACATACACGCATGAAACCATCAACCATTCCCGCGGTTGATTATGGTTATCAGTCGACATGAAGGCGAGACATCCCCGACTTTTTCACACCGGCCAATAACAGTTTGTTCTACCTATTGGCAGAAGGTCCCTCCATCCCATTTTCAGTGAGTTGTGTGATACATAGCGGTTTGTAACTATCTCTCATTTACGTCCAGCTAAACCAAGGCTAACAGATCAACCGGACGGTGTGTCTATGTGCACGACGCCACCGATGTCTAGGTTCTTCTCCCCGCTCTCCGGCGACCTCGGTTCCTATAATGCGGTCCACTGTGTATGATTTTACGTAGCGGACACGGGACACATGATGACCACAACTCAACCTACATTTCAGAATCCATATTTTTGAATTTGAGCACTGTTTTCCAATTCCTTCACACATCTACTGGCGGCATAAAATTCGTTGAATTGTGCTTCCTCAAAGAAAAACACTCACCACTAGTTTTCCAGGTATAGGGTGGTTCTTTCCTACATCTTAACTGCAACACATTAATGCCGTATTTCCTACACTGCTTAGTTGACTAAGCACTAACCACACAAAGCTCACATCATAAGTTGGTACGGATCAACACCTCAGTTCAATGTAGTTGTAGATTGCAGTTGCAATGGCGCCAGCTGCAGTATTTATTCACATTGCTCACATTTAAGTTTAGTGAATATACTTGCGGACTCGTTCAGATTATGCTCGTGCAGTTTGGTGTTCCAAACTCAATTTCAACCATCGATCACACCTTATGGTACCATCCAGTTCTCGCGTATGGTTATATAATGAGAGAGAATTCCAATTTTGGATACTTGTCGTTGATGTTCGAATTTGAAAATTTGTTGAAAATTTACTGGCACCCCTATACAGCCCATTGAACACAAAGAGCAACCTTGGGTGAGGTTGGCAATCGACATTATAGGCCCGTTTGAAAACCTTCCACAAAGCAAAACGAATATTCTCGTGACTAAATGCCTTTATACAAAATGGATGGAAGTTCATTTATGTGGAGAGACTACTACGACTGTCAGTATCAACTGGTTATGACAATTGTTCGCTAGGTTCAGCTCACCGGAGGAGATCGTAACTGATAATGGTCCGCAGTCTCGCATTTACGAATTCTGTCCGTTTTCAGTCATCATGATATCCATCATGTGTGAACCGTTCCATACAACCATTCGGCAAAGGGAATGGTGGAACGCCTAAATCGGACGCTGAAAAGAGCAACATCCTCAGCTTGATTGGAAGGTGTATCTTGGGACTCAGCGTTCCAACCTCACTGGCAGCTTACAGAACCACACCATATATGGTTACATGTGTGGCACCAGTAAAGTTAATGTTTGGTAGAGAGATGCGAACGAAAATCAGTCCGGCGCACGTACAAAGATCGGTAATGAATCAAGAAAAATTGAATAGGAGGAGAAGATACAGAGAGAGCTACAAAAAGTAGGAAATAAATGCACGGTCGGCGCTTACGTGGGAATGAAAAAACACTAAAAAAGGCGAAAGTTTGCTTTCTGTACCTTTGGAATTGGTAGAAGTAAAAGCTCCAGGAACATGTATAATCGATAATACTCCAATGGCCAGTGCAAGACGGATGGGTATTGCGTTAAAGAACACGAAATCTAGGGAAGAGTTCACAATCACTGAGCCGGCGGTAAGCAACCGAATACCAAGAACTCAGATGCTTTCACGAAGGTTTAGACAGGCAAAATAGGAAACACTGAAATACGAAACGTCAGTCGCGGAGGAAAGAGGTTGTAGTATGTCCAATCGAATGCGAGTGAGCAATGAAGTTCGTCAGTCAAATTATTCCGACCTCCAAGAGGTCAATGACACCTGCAAGTAGCGGTTGCCTGTGCCGTGTGGACTGGAAGCTGCCCGTAGCGCACCGCGAATCGGTTGCTATAATAAAGATTATCCACTATTGGTATTCTTCGTTGTACTTGAACACAACGTACCGCATAAAGTTGAAATAAACTAACAGTGGTAAATCCATCTGGAATACCCTTTGATACTGTTTGCTTTTGAGTACTGTATAACTCATTCTTCATATTTCAGGTAGCAATCATTAATTCGAAAGTCGCTTTCGTCGTTCTCCATAGAATCACTGCAGTTTAAAATAAGTGTCGATTGTCAAACGAGCTCTGAGGAAATATTAACCGACTCAATCCGTTTGAAGATCCCAATAGCTTATAAAACGTGCACTAAACTGCAGACTGCAGTGAGTCGGAAAACCATGAAAAAATAAAATTCAATTCAATTAATACTTTTTGACGTATGCTTCTGTCGTTGAAACTGACCAACTATTCATATGCTTTGTTCGATTTTCCATCATTAAGCATGTAGCACTTTTGCCAGCAATTTCGCTTTTGTAATAATACTAATATTTGCTAGTGTTTAACAATAATTTCTAGACAAATGCAGTAATAACCGATTAACGAAAGTGCAAATTTCACCAAGGTGATCATTATTATGTACACTGTGTTACCAACAAATTGGAATCAGGTCAACTTTACAGCAACCTTACCGTATTAAATAAAGTGTCTACATTAACACATATTGACTGAACAACACAATGCTGTTCACTGATATAAAAATAGCTCTCCTTATGTATCCGAATATGTGTATATTAGTAATCACAGACGTCCTTCGGCAGCATCAGTCGATCATGTCTTTCCTGAATTGCAACGCACGTTACTCATAGCTTTGTTCCAGACAGGGTAGGATGAGGATTTCCAGTGAAATGCTTATTGCCACAAGGGCAGCCAGAACAGTGGAAGTCACAGTGGGTGTCGCTGGCATTGTAACATCCGGTTGTAAGTGTTGTATCATTGAGGTACTGATTGTGGAGATGACTGGAATGGTTGGCAGGTGGAGTGAGTACATTCGGAATCGCATTAATGCAACGTGCAACGGTTGCAAGACAAGAATGCACAATCAGGCAACTAGCCGTTTTAGCACTGATTTAACAAACATCTGCAGGAATAAGCATATATAGTGATGATGATATACATGCGGAAACGAGAGGTGTAAGTAAATGTTTCGCAATCTGTCGCAAAGATGTAAGCTACGATCTGCCCTTTCATTACGGATATTCTCACAAGTGATGCAGAGTCCACTGATTTGAAATGAAGGCACTATTTCAACTGTGAACGATTTCACTGAACAAAACCAATATACAAACGGGATAAATGGCTTTTACATTTTCGTCGTTAAAATCAACAACACAACTTCAACCCACCTGTCAGGTTTATAACCTGTTACAATTAGTGACCAGTCTTTACATACTTCAAACGTGCCATGCACGCTGGGAACCGGATGTGTGTGCATCACATGTAAGTGCGCGTACTGAAGCACCCCGTGAACCAAGTCTTTCTGTCACTCAACTGAACAGTCCATAACAACAGCTAGTAACTGAATCAGGATGATACAAAAACTTCTGTAACATCGGTAGCAATCCGGACAGTCATATCGAACCCAGTCCCTGTCGGATTTAACAACCTGTTTTGAAACGATTAACTGACGGTTTCATTTCTGCCGAATCTGATAGCTTTCATACCGAGCATATGAAATACATACCCAATCCCCATTATTAACCGCCATAGGGAATGTTGCTATTCGTCTGTGATGCAACAATATAGAACCTGTTAACCTCCTTGCATCTTCCTGTAAGCAAATGCCTTCTGGGCCTTGGTGGGCAACTATTCATGGAGTGAAGGTAATGTTAGAAACCAGTGTAACAAATTGAAGGGACCCTATTCGTTATTGTCAATTATGTTAGAGCTACGAGTACCATTTGCACTCTTTTTTCTACCTTGGTATGCACCCAAACGTTTGTTTGAACGAGTAGATGTACCGACATGTACCCCGCGTACCCAAATGTACGTCCCCACTGAGCGCTCGCTTGTCGCTCCACTCCGTTATCATTTCGTCTCGGAATTCGTTTACTCTCGCGTTGATCTCGCTGGTCAACAATATACCCTTTGTCAACTCGTTGTGTTATTCCCAACCAGTCGTCTTCAGTTCTTCTTATTCTACAAATTAACGAGCCAGTGTATGTCGCATAATATGGCGCACATTCGCGTTCCGTATTTTTCTCTAATGTTACGTTTCCAGTGCATATAGTTTACGCAGATACATCTTTAAATTTCGTATATCGTTCGCATCTACTCAATCGCCAAAAACATTAAGCCCGAATTTTCGTCTTCGCTATAATTGATCACGTTAGCTGTTTTCGCTTTCGGCGATCTTGGTTCAGAACTGTCGTTCGCCGTGTTGGAAACAGAGTTTAGCAAACGATGTGTAACAAGCGATGCGGACAAGTTCCCGCAGCTTATACTACCCCTCCCCAGAGATATTTCGAAGCCAGTTAGCGATATTATGCTAGTCTCAGCTACAGATTACTATGAGCCGGCTAAACGAATAATTTTTAAAGAAACACAGGCGTCTTACAAAATGCTTCTGGAACAACTGTTCCAACGGTTACAGTTGGGGAACAAGAAGCCGTCGGTTCTCCTTCGAGAAATGCGACAAGCAACAGGTAAACCACAGTTACCAAAGTCCCTCTTACGAGAGTTAAGAATGCAGCCAGTGCCTGAGTATACACTGGTGCTGTTGTCCATTTTGCCCTCACGTCCGTTAGGTGATCTGGCGGCTTCGTCCGATGCAATACATGAGCGTTTTCGGGGAACGACGCCGTCACTATTAATGGGATGAGTGATCACGTCCAACAGCCCAACAGGTAGATCGTTAATCACAAAGAATGCCGAAATAGTACTGCTGCGCAGGGCACTTGGATGTTGTGAACGCAATTCTATGGAACCAGATGCCGAGATAGTTCAGCTGTGACGTGAGCTGACGGATCTTCATGACAGTATTTGGCGCACTAGGTCACCATCAAAAATTCCCCTAACGCGTGCTCCATCACCGCCCGAACTGAAGTCTAGCGAACTCCGTTGGTACCGTGAGACGTATTGTGATAACGCTAAACGATGCCGATCGTCATGTAACCGTCCTGTTAGAAAACGTTCACACTAGCAGGCCGGCACATTTTAGAGACGACAGCCACAGACCAGTTAAGCAAGAGCCACCTCTTCTGTCTAAGGGATTTGACCTCTAAAATGCACGTCTTAATAAATACGGAGATTAGCGTCATCCCAAATTCGATAACGGATTTACGATCAGAATCTGGCACTACCCTCTGAGCAGCAAACGGTATGCCCATTAGAACTTCCAGCTGTCGACTGCTGAGTCTAAACTTTGGTCTCCGACGCGATTTTTGCCGTTTTCCTGGTAGTTGATATAACTTTCCCTACTATTGGGATCAATTTCTTCCGAAGTTTTGACTTGCTGGTCGACGCACGACAAACGCGCCCGAGTGATACTTCAACAAGATACACTGATCGGGGTGAGCCATCGCATAGAACTGTGGGTCCGTTGTTAGCCAATCCCGTGGTTAACGAGCCTTATGGGAAACATTCATCCGAATTCTCTCAACTGGTCCGCCCAGTCGACGAACCACCGGCCGTGACAACCGACGTCGCACATCACATTGTCACACGGGAGACGGCAATTCGAAGTCATCCATACCGCTTAGCCTCCAATATTCTCAAAATTGACTGAGCCGAATTTGAGTTTGTGCTTCAACTTGGCATTATCCGTCCGTCTTGTGGTCCATGGGCTTCGCCGTTGCACATGGTGCCCAGAAAGACTGACAATGACTGGCGCCCATGTGACGACTATCGAGCACTAAAAAACACGACCATTCCTGACAGGTACCCAATTCCGCATATTCAGGACTCCACAGCAACCCTATCAGGAACGCGGCTAGCAACAAAAATAGACCTATTGCGTGCGTACAATTAGATTCCTGTAGCCCCCGAGGGCACTGCGAAGAAAACGGTCACAACACTGCTCGGACTTCCCGAATTTTTACGTATGCCGCTCGGTCTGAACAAAGCTGCCGTTTATCGGTACCTGGATGACATCTTGGTCGCTAGCTCCTCACTTGAGGAACATCGTGCGCACTTACGTTCACTATTCGCCTGTCTGTTGCATCATGGAGTGAATACACACATAGCCAAGTGCTCCTTTGGGACGCTCAACGTCACCCTCCCAGATCACAGTATATCCACCAGCAGGATCGAACCTCTCCCTGAAAAAGTGCAGGCAGTGGTGGACTATCCTTAGAGCACATCATTCAAGCAACTTCGCCGTTTTGACGGTTTAGTGAATGTTTGTCGTCGTTTCATTCCTAATTGTGCACACCTAATGCAACTGCTCACCGGCCTGCTCAGAGGCAAGGTTCGCTAATTTTTGTTCACAATGACAGCAAAAAACCTTCGTTAATTAAAAACAGCCATCGCTAATATAGCATCTTTGTCACACCACCACCTATCCGCCCCTTTATCGCTAACCGTGGATGCATCAGACGTGGCCGTCAGAGCAGTCCTGCAACAGCAACTTGGTGAGGACTGGTGCCCATTAGTCTTTTTCTCTAAACGTTTGTAGGCAACTTAGTCGCGGTACAGTGCTTTCGGAACGGAGCTGTTGGCAGTATATCTAAGTGCCAGTTATTTTCGACATATCCATGAATGCGGGGACTTTATCGTCTTCACAGACCGTAAGCCGCTAACGTACGCCCTACGCTGGACAACCGGCAGGTACTCACCTAGGGATACCCCACACTTGGATTATGTCGCCCAGTTCACGACCGGTATCCGTCGCTTTTCAAGTGTTACGAACCCAGTCGCTGTTACTCTGTCCCGCATCAATGCTACAACTAGCGCGACAGATAGCTCAGTCGATCTGGCAGCAATCGCAACCGCACAGGACAACGACCCGGAGATGGAAGAACTTCTGTCCGGTTTCCTCAGGCTGAGGAGCGTTCCTGTGAATTCATGCGAAGGGATGATTGTTTGCGACACTTCACAAGACATCCATAATAATAATAATATATATTTCTCAATGCATTTGTGAAAAGCACGCTCGGGTGTGAGCGATAATGACAGATAATTACATGCGGTACAAAGCAGTAGATGAATATAAAATAAGACCAGAATGAAACCTGGTGACAATTGAAGACATAATCAGGGGGAAAATAGTCACAGTTTACAACGTTCGATTTACACATAAGAAAAGGAGATAGTTCATCCGTTCCACAGGCTTAGTCCGAAAAGTGAGATGTTGCACCAATTTATTTTGGGGAATATGTGCAAATGTATCTTCGAAGGATTTCGCCGTTATTTGACGAAACTTAGAGCGGAAAAATGTTGAAATAATTCAGTTTGGACGAGGGAGGACGGGAAATTCCAGCAAAGAATTGAACAGACTTCAGCGCGGGACCGCGGCGACCGCTGGAAAGCGTTGAACAGTTAAAAGTCTCACTAATCGCTTGACCAATGTGGAGTCTTGGGTTCCCATTGATCGCGAAAATTTTCTTTGCATTATGGATGCTTGTGGGAATAAGAAAAGGAGCGCAATGTCATGTGTTAAATGGGAAAATGGGAAGTAATCACATGTGATATGACGATTATTGTAAACGTTATATATTTTGACGAAAATTTTACGCGCTATTAATATTTTTATTTTTCCAATAAAGTATATAATATTGGCAAATAATTGTTATGGTATTCTGCGATAATTGGATAACCATAAGCTACTTACACACTGATTATCACGTGATAATC
>LUCH01002196.1:0-67537 GCA_013368495.1 Paragonimus heterotremus | reverse complement strand
TGTTTGTCTTACCCGTATGGTGCAAATAACTGACATGTTTAACGTTTGCGACTGACGAGGATTAACGACGGGTTTAATCTAAACACAACTCCGCCAAAAATTATCTACCAGTTTACCTCCTACGGATGAATGATTGCCAAACAACATGTTGTGTGAATCATTCTATTACTATCCCATACTGACTTTACGCTCAACGCGAATAACTGTGGGTAGTATATCACCTAACCCAGTCTCTGTTGTAAATGTGTAGAGTAGCGAATGTTTCATCTCTACCCAACCAGGAGGGTTCCATTCGATTAGAGAGTAACGCTCATTTGTATCTCTGAACGGTGAGCAAAAGCTGTTGCCCGTTTGTGACAAACTGATTCAAACAATTTGGCCTAATGTGGGCAAATATCGTAATATGTTAACACTCCGTTTAGTCTCGTCAGTTACAAACGTAAAACATGCTAGTTATATACATTATACAGATAAGAACAAAAAGGACCAGACAGGTCAAGTATTACGTAATCAAGACGATATCGCAACATGTCTTCTTTCCGCTCTGATAAAGTGACTTGAGTGCGTTGGTTCAGGCTTTTCGTCATGATAGTCAAATAACAGATTCGTAACAGATGTTTGACACTTTTGGGTTATTACGGAATACTAGTGATTATAGAAAGAAAATCGTATGCTCGATTATTACAGTTTTGCCGTCTCAGACTAGTACATATACGAGCATCCACACGAGCAAGCATCAACATACCGTGTAAGTAATGACATCCGGACATGCTATTTCCTGATGGTATTTTTACATATTGTGAGGTACGACAAAATGTACCGCTGAGTTTTTCTTGTAACAACCAATAATGTGGCTAGTTCTATTTATCCCCTTGAGCCTGGACAATGCCGGTTTACGGTGAGCACAATCTTAGTCAATTGATGTCGTCCATCACAAAATGGTTACGTTTTGGACAAACAAACTCATGCGTAGTTAATGTTGGGCAACAGTTGAAATGGAGACACCCACATGCACTTCTAATGGTTATCAGTCGAAAGCGCACAAACATGGCTTTTGACATGGTTCGAGAAAATCACAAAACCGGCGGCAGTGAACACACGGACACTTGTCACCCCAGTGTTTTGTTGGGTGATATAACAATCGATATGAATAAGTAGTACCCTGACGATCCACCCTGTCGCTTGTCCATATTTTATATATTCATGTTTATCCAAGTGTAACAGATCAACAAATTGCAGAATCAAATCACCAATAGGACACATGTAGATTAGGGTTCGTAAAAAGTGAACACATTAGGCTGCATTGCGCTTTGCTTAGATCTTAACCATCCATTAGGCCGATACCGAATCTGGGAAGTTTTTCGCTCAAACGGGTTAATAGGACTGATCAAAAACAGTCGACAACCATGTTTGCATATTTCAAATTGGACCATTAAGAGAAGAGTTTTGCACTGGATAACCGACAAAAGGACACGCCAGCAGAGTGCTTGATTGCATGAACGTATGTCGTGATAAATAGGCGATAGTTAATGTCCACTTGTCAAACAACAATGTAATCCCGTATTTCTCTCGCTAGGAAATCTGGCACAACAGTGGGTCGCTGGTTGAATGAATGACCTCTGTTAAGTGGAACATTAGGTACGACAGTCAGCTTGCATATTGTCCAGTGTGCATTCTCCATGTTTGTGACAGTTGACCGCATTTTCCACTTGCACTTTCCACTTAGTTAAACCGTGCAGTTTTGCAGTTAATGGATCTGCCCAATGAGTCAAAAAACGAAGTTAACTATTTATCGTGTTCGAAGAGACTAACGGGACACGAATACCTATGCTCTTTATGGCCACATCAAATCACTTCCAGTGTAAAGATAATTGAAATATAATTTTCACGGAGCGTTCATCAATCCGGTATACCAATTCCTGAGAAAAATTGGCAATTTCCTAGATGAAAAAGTGATACAAGCTCGGTCGTTCGAAATGAACCTGAGCTCTTAGCACTTCTCACTTAACACTCGAACGCGACAAACATTTAGGTGGGTATTATGGCTCTCAAGTGGTAATTCCTCAAAAGAATGCGTGGAGCATAGAGAAGTTTTCATGTCGAATGGATCAATTTGGTGATTTTGTTGTTCGTCCGTCCATCAGTTGATAACAGTCTGGTTTATCTACTCATTTCTGAAAAATCCGTCGTTGACCAGTTAGGATATACATATTTTTTCCTTGTAAAATGATAAGTTTACGCATACTTGATTTTCTTCTTCACTGTTTGGTGAAACGTGTCGGAAACTATCCCAACTTCCTTTAATCTAAAGTCGAACTAACCGCACTCCATTTTCATGAAACTAAGTCTCACTTACAAGTTATTGATCACATCGAAAGTTGCCCAATAGGTTTAGCAAAAGACAACATAAAGGCCGGTGTTCGACTTAACGGTCTAAAACAAGAATGCGAAACGAATGCTGGAAATATCATTCTTAGTCTTTATACTGCTCTGCATTTTCAGTGGTGTCTAAACGGTTTGAAATCGACACTTGCACTGATAGTGGAAATAAGTCTAATCTCAGGTGGAGAATCAGGACTGTGTTGTATCGAGGTAAATCACATTCTGACAACTTTTCGGCTGGCTGCCGCTACAAAAAAATAGAATAGTGGGCGATAACAGGAGTGTCAGTTATTGTATGATTCAAACATAAACCGTATCAAATGTTGATATGCTTGACCGAATTTTGCGTTATCTTATATAGTTTAATAAAAATTCATTCAGAATCACGTGCTCATCATTGTGGGATCAACTATTCACCCTTGCCAGAGGGGTTGTCACTATGTGTGTATAATTCCGTCTTCTCATTCTTGGACCTATCAGCAGTTATAGACTGTGCACATCAGTAGTCTTCCAGGCAACGTTGCACAATGTTTCGTTAAGGAGTTTATAAATTTGTTGCTGGTATTCGATATATTGGACGGATTTCGTGAACACACGGTACGATTATTGCTAGAAGCTTACATATTGTATCTACCATAGTTTGTTGAACATTCCATGTCTGTGGGTGCAGAACCTTTGTAGGCGCAACATTTTCCTTACTACTGGATTATATTCAGACAGAAGTACCTAAGAACATGCCCAGGTTTGTTGGCCGGTCCATTACAACATTATGTATCCGAAGGCACTGTAGATGGTGATCAGGAAGTCAAACCTAGCAGTCCCATGTACAGAATTTGTGCTCTGGTCTGCAGGTAGTTTAAAAAAGACAACATGAGCGTATGTGAATAAAATTATGCGTCATGACTGGGCATGAGGTTTGTCTAAAATGGAACATTGTAGGCTAACCTCGCTTTAATCAAACTATATTGCCTATCTCACATGTGACATTGGAGATCAAACCGAAACACGAATGAATGAGGTGCGTAAAAAGTGCATTTACCAAACAAAATTTTCGTCTTCTGTCTTACCATTCTAAGCGTCATTTTGATATGTGAAACAGCTATCGACTCTGTGCACTCAAAAAATTGGCCATCAGTCCTTATTACTTTGGAGGTCCAGTTGTGTGAACACCAATAATTGTCCAAATCGTGTTGTACTAATTCTTTGCGGATTGCGACTTTTGTTTTCACATCAATCATATACAAACGATTAATACTGTTGTAAAAAATAAACGCACGTTTTAGTATGCCTTTTGGTTAACTAAATCTGGGTTATTACTTTTGTGATATGGCATTTTTGACCTTCCAATTTGATGTGGTTCGTGTGTCAGATAATGCGTACTCATTCATACAATGGTGAGCTGTATGAACAGAAAATTCATATGCATAACCATACAGTATTTAACAACTTGAAGTTGGTATGTGAGGGAGAAAGATAAAACGTCTATGCGTTTCCGTCTGTATGCTGAGCGGAGAACAAGCTACCGTACGGTTTATGGATGTAAATAAAATGTTCTCAGGCGTGAAAAACATCACCGGTGTGCAACCTATTGACACCCAACTGTCAAACACATTGAAGCAGTACACTGCTGTACCCTGGAAACACAGTTGTGCGTATCTCGTGAACCATGGGGTAAATCAGGGAGTGGTCACAAGAACCAGTGTAATGGTTGATCCTCTAGTATAAGCTAATCAATAGGAGTATGGAACAAGTCAACCCAGTTGGACGTGACTATAAGCTAAAATGATTCTTTACCAAGTGTACGAACTGTACCGAGGAGACGATTCCGGGTAAATAGTGACTAATCACTCCAAAGCCCACGTTTATGCTCTCCCGTACTGGTTAACAGGAGACAACTTTTCAAGTTACCAGACGTCTGAACAACTTCGTCGGCTATGAATCAATCTCCTTCCGAATACCTGTAGATCACTATTGACCGGCCGAATACTGACATTCATTCTGCATAACGTGTCGTGACATATTTAGCTGCTCTTCTACGAGTACTTTCAACCTAAGTCATGCGCTTCGAATAAGTCTAGCAACCTGTATGTTCTGACACATGTAAGATTGTCATTCCGTATACCGACTGCCAACAATCTGACCGTTTAGTTTTTCCTGCTTTTTTGTCATACGAACAGGATGTGATGCTGTATTCGATGAAATTTAACGCCAGAAAGAAAACTACGACCGCCAAAGTGGTACTGATGAGTACAGATTCGAAGTGGGAGGCTGTTGTATGAGCATGCTAATGTAACACAAACAGACAGTTCATTACGTCGTGTGTCCAGGTTCAAATTTGTCCAAAATATTATTTGATCTGCTACCTCTAATCTTTACGAGCAAACTGGAAAAGGTTCTGGCGGGAGTCGAGATGGTCTCATCGGGGAGCGAGGGGTATGAATCAAAGTGCACGCCTATTCTCTTACAGTACTCAACATTTAGAAAGGATGGATTACTTTGTGTGTCGTGTGATATTCCATTTAACCTATCTCACTTTGATGGATTAGATTATCTGTATGATACAGTTTTAATCCTTACGAAAGCCAATCAGAATCCAGTTATAATCGATTTACTCGAATGACAGTAGCTGATACGAAGAATGTTTGATGTCTATCGTCTGCAGCGATGGTGATATTAACATAATGCAAACGTGAAACGCTACTCGGCTGTCCATGTGTGATTGTTTCGGTTTTCATGCTTATTCAGCAGACTTAATTTCGACTAACGATCAGTACTTCTCAACTTGACTTACTGTCCATCAGTTACACGCTTCGTACACAAAGGAAAATTGTGACAATCGTGTACTTGTATCCACTTTGTCTGTTAGGCTATTGTAGAAACACCCCAATACTTTTCAACTAATCGTTTGTCACAGTCTCATTTTGCTCGTTGATGAATGTCACTCATAATTGTATCACTTTAGCATGAACGAAAATGAATCATGTTTAGAGTTACAGTCAGGACAATTCTTTCCTGAAGTTAACTCGTGGCACAAAGAGATTGACTCAATGCTCAACCGGAAACGAATTGTCTCACACGATCCTGATGGCTACCATTCTGAAGCCTCCCTTACTGTGCTGTTGGGGAATAAATGAACTGCGGATCTGTGTGAGTTCAGCTTCAGTGGGATAGCTCAACAAGACCGTGCGAGTACGACAGTTTCGACGTACGCAGTAACCCAGTAGATACCCCAAGGAGCGGATGAGTTAAGCGTTTCTCGCACCTAAGAATGTGCTTCGGAAACAGGTTTTGCATTACCTTATTTGCACCACTCGGTTCTACCAAGTTTCCTTGCGGTTATAACCGGCCGGACATAAATATATTCTGCATAATATTAGAGGTGAAGAAATGGTAATCTGCGAGAGTTTAATTTAAAAGTTACACAAAATTACCACTGCTAATCTTGTATTACGATTTTGCGTACTATGTTCAGTTATTTAATGCAGATACTAAACTTTTCAAACTGTCCACAAAGCATTCACTAAAATCAAGAAAAATGTGTCTTTCTTAGTACACAGTTGTGTCGGGGTGTAGCCTAAATGTAATGATATTGTGAATGATGGATCAGTTAAAAGCGAACGTCACCCAAACTTTTTCAGTCTTCACATTCAGATATACTTATCATCTGGTTCACACCGGAAACAACCACTAGGCTCTAGTTTCGTCCTTATTATGGCACATCAGTAGTCTATATCCTTGCCTGAACCCAAAGTTGCAATCTGGTTCTCATGTTAACATGTTAATCATAACACCAGCAACTTCGCAAAAGGTCTGAACACATACTCATAACTAAACGCTCAGACAAAACCCCACGTGAATAGTGTTTAAATTGCGTGACGATTTCGAAGGGTAATTGAACAGATTCGCTCAATCCAATCCAATCGATGACTACTTGCAAAAAATGTAGTATTTGGTCCAAGCGAGGATATCCATCAACAGTGAATTCTAGTAAGAGCCAAACTAGAGTCTAATGATTCCTTTCGAAGTGGGCAAGTCAACCAACATCTGAATGCGAAGACTGCAATCAAATGTTGATGTCCAAGCTGGCCTAATCTTAGTCCCCAAAGTTCCACCATAATAATGCTGTGCCGGTCATATGTTGTTGATGAGGCAATGTCAGGAGAAGGAATGGAAATAACTCCACTCGCAGGGTTGTGAGGTGCTAGCATGTCGGTATGAGTCAAAATATATCGTTGTTGTCCGTTGGTCACACCTTATTATTTCAAGAATGCGCTAGTCGGAACGTATCCTCACATGAGTTCAGTACTATGAGTTTGTTAAAACGCGCTTGCGGACTGTGTAAGTGTTGCGAATATGAATGGGTGCCACCATGTAGCCGACCGACCACAGGGTAAGGTCCTCACGCGTGATCGTGACCAGACGTTGTCTTGTGGGTTGCATTCGATGAATCATGTAGTTGATTTACTAGCTAGTGCCAGTGAGACGCTACTGGCGGTTCAGCCAGTTCCGCATAAACAAATGAACTGACTAGTCTTTCTCTTTCCTAATAGCTCCACCAGTTGGGCATACCGTTACTAGATCGTGCACGTGCACTTTACTTCAAATATTCCTGACGGAACCATACTGGAGACTAACACACCGGCTTAGTCACAGCACATTTGCAAACAACGCAATATTCCCAAACAAGATAAACACAGAACAGAAGCTAATCTCAACTTCCATAAGGGAATAACTTGTTTTCTTTTGCATTCGTATTCAAAATCCTGCAGATTGTTAATGTCCCGCTATTATCAAACGCTAATGTTAAAGAATTCTGGCATAGCGGAAAAAAGACTATGGAGAAACTTTCTGTACTGCTGGACCTCTGCACTCTTGCGATAAGCTAGGCACTCCTACCAGCGGTTGCCGCTTGGAACTGCTAATTTGTACGACTTCCAGATGTACTAGTAATAGTCTCCAGCGACCAGGAACGTCACTTCAGTAAGTAGGTTGCATACTGAGTCTTCGGGAACATTCATTTCGAAAGACATTCCTATGAAATTTAATTCATCCGTAAACTCTGAGTTTTCAGTCAACTGTTCATGTTTGTTGGACGTATCTTGTGAAACACTTACCCTTAGTGAGAAACCGTGATGAATAGCGTTACAACGGCTTACAATACCAGGTCCACTATCTTAGTAAAACAGGGAGAGGTCTCCGCGTATGCTCAACAAGTAAAAGTAGTCTCATGTTCAACACACACGATCCACTATCAACACTATAACTCGTTGTGAAATATCCTTTTGTCCAACCAAGACCATAACTTTTGAGATAATTTGGCAGGTCCAAAGTGGTAAACGCGCTTTTTCACGCTCAGACAATACTCACTGGACGTTTCTTTGCTTCAGTGCGGAACAGCCCACAAGCGTTTCGCGTGACAATCCTGACAAGTGAGGCTATCAAGCACACATGCATAAGGTATATGTTCGCTAAACCCAATAGAATACCTAAATCGGCTAGCTAACAGACTCAGCTACGCAAAGCGAAGCTGTGGCTTATTTTTTTTACAACTGGCTTTAGTCAGATGCTTTCCTACAGAATGAACTGCGGTTGCTATATATTAGCCAGTCTTAAGTTGTAGTCATGTATATCTTTCATAATTCATTAGTTAATCATCTTACTGGCATAATCGCAGACGTCGCCAATGAGTTTAGCAGAGAAAACGGCACTTTACTTGTGATACGTTTTCTGAAGAGTTCAAAAAGTATCATGTGCGTAAATAAAAGCATCTTCAGCCTCCTTTATTCCAGAGTTTCTTTGCATTCCGTAAAAACTCAAACCCGGGAAAAATGATTGCGGGAAAGTGGGATTTTATTACTGTGGTGAATCTGTATAGTACAGGGCGTCGAATTCAACAAAACTCTCGAGTTCCCATCATCACGATCGAGTATTGATAAGCGAAACGTTTGACCGAAATTACTGAAAAAGCTTTGGATACAAAAAGAGATTCGTATGTGAAAAATCTAGACCTCGCTGCTTTCAAACTAACGACAGAAAGAGCATATTAGAACACGGCGGGCGCCTTACCATCCGATCTAGGTAGCTATGCAGAAAACCCAAAGAGTTTGCAGTTGGGCTGAGTTCCCCATTCATGCCGCTGTAACGCATAGTGTCTACAAAATTTGAGCAGTACTGTTAGGATAATATTTTGAAAAGAATGAAATTTTATTTTGACCTCTGTGCTGCTCTATCTAGCAAGTGAACAGGTCATCCAGAATGGAGTGACCATCGTGTGTCAACTTTACAGAGCTGTAGTTATATTTATGATTTTGATTTTCATTCTGCGGACCGGACTATTATGGAGTTGGCTGTTAGCAAGATATAAACGAAACTTTTAAGCGGAACTTGGGTAAGGGGATCACAACATACTTTGTCGCTTAACAGCTGAAAGCAGCCATTCTGTAAAGAAAAACTACCAGCTAAAAGCAAATTATTATGAACTAGCAACATATTCTTAAGTGACAGACAAGCCGCTTTTAATTGTTAGGAATAAGGCCAGAATAAGATCCAGTTTTCATCACATTATCTGCTACCATTATCGGCGATTCATGTTATGAAGAACTGTTACTACTCGTTCATGTGCTTACTTCAGACTTTTAATGGTTCATTTCCAAAAGATTTTACTTGAACTTAACAGGTGAACTCAACTTATTTCAGCCCGAGTTGGCAAAGTACCCTACCTTTTGTAATAACTATTTGAGCTCAACATATGTCACACTGACTGACCTAATCGTTATTCACGCAGTAGTTACAGATTCTCCAATGAATTCAACTTTGTTAAAGCCAAGCTTTAGAAAGGCGCTGGAGTAAGCCTTAGGATGTAAGGACAGTAATTCCCCTTTTTTCATTCTGTACGAGAGGGGCAAAATCCTTCGGCGGTGTAAAAATCTTGTCAATGTCTGTACTGCGCATGTTTACAATGGGGTTCCAGCTGGGAAGCAAAACTAACTTGCTGGTTAATAACTACGTAAAGGATGTCAAATGCTGTGTGGAGATGCATATCCGATACCAAACCCATAGATTTATTAATTAGGAAGACACCTAGGTTATTTCTACAAACCCGGTCGCATTGACAAAGTTAGGTCACGAAACCGCTGTTTGCATCTCGTGAGCACAAACTGAAGTAGGTTCTTAAACACGCTAAAGTGCACACAACTTCACACAACGTTCGGATATGATCATATATGAAATGGTAACAGGGTCTACTCGAATACACTGTTATATACTTGAAAATACAATAGCAAAAAGAAGTTACAGAATGGAACGCCAGTAACCAACATACCGTAAAGTTCTGAACCACAATATGCATAAATTAAATCGGACGACAAGTGCCGCCAGCCTTTGACACGCCTCATAAACCCAAAAGGAAGCTTGAACTCGCCCGCCAACAGACCGAGTTAAATTGCCAGAGTACAATGTAATCGATTGGGGAGTATACATTTGTGCAGAAAACGTAAGTACGTTACCTTTGTCTTTGAAAAGACCATGTGAACTTGCGAACGGACGGAACACTAACACATTTAACAGATTGAGACTTAGTAGGAACTTTTCTCCAACATATAATTCACCAGTAACGATAAAAGACTTACGTCGCGAGATGTTAACACTTCGTAGCTATATATATTTGAAAACAATCGTCGAAGAGTTTTTGTTAGTACGAGGAGGAAATAAGAGGAAATAAACCAACCATACAGTGAGACGTATAGGTCTATGAAAGCTGGACGCTAGCAAGCCCAATCGATTCTGTAAGACAACAGTTCTAATAGTGAACCAGGATATATGTGACTGGTGAACACCATAGACGGAAAAGAATGTGAACGGGAACAGTACTGAGTATGACATTCCGTCACATGTGCAGGAGCTTTCAGTTACGGGGTAAGTTATTCTCATAGCTTCCAACCAGACAGTTAACGCACATCAAGTGAACAAAATAAATATGTATCATTTGCACGTTATATTCCCAGATGAGCACGTGCCCTCTCTTGTCTTCTTTATCCGGATGCTAATTAACCAGTGTGCCGCTAAGTTACAGCTCGACCTAAAACTGGACACGGAAGATAACGATGATCTACCTGAACTTCCATCTATCTCTTTGGAGTTTAACGCCACAACTGACATACATTCATTCACAGATCACTTAATCCATGCACTTGACACAAACTTGACTGCTGTTGGAGTGACAAGGAAGAATGTCACCCAGCCTCTAGTCAACTTACAAATAGTGCGAAAAATTCAGACTGTTTTTACCATCTTGCCCTCGAGAGACAAAACGAATTCACTTTGTTGCTGTATGTATTGAAAGCTGGTAAGTTTGATGCATAATTTTTGTTTGACAATGAGCAATTGCTGCCTGTAATCATTTGGGTTATAGACAAGTAGAATCCATCGTTGATTCCAAAGAAATCATTTCTAGGAGCTGTGTTTTGCCTCGAAGAAGCAGAACGCACAATTTAGTTGTTACCATCCACTTCAAAAGACAATGGCGGTTATCTTTGGGAAAACGGTGTCAACTGGATACGAAGCTGGATTTATTGTGTGAAGACTCCTTAGACCATACATATCAGACTGTTTATCACAATGCTTACTGAGTGAGAAATATAGCCACCTGGAAGATGGTGTGAGAACGGATAGGATTGATAATAGGAAGTTGCATTGAATGCAGCGATGGAAGTACGCCTTAAAACATAGCTGAGGTAAGCAGATTTAACCTCGCCTTACCCTCGATTATAAGTGATTTCCTCAGCTTACGCGAGTGATCCACGAGCTTTCTGCCTGCATTCACTGTTTCCTCTTCATCTAAAACCTGCAGATGTAAGAAAAGCGAAAGTGAAAAACCTCTGTTTCTGGAGTGTTAAAACACGTTATTAGCAAAAAGCACGTTTTTTCGCAAATGTGAGCTGAATGAACAACCGCCGTGAACTGTTTTCTTACACGGCACATCAAAGGTGACCTCCATGTTTTGTAACAACAACTTTGGGACGAACCAAGTTTGTGATGGTACGAAAGTCGCCAGCTGACCTGCACATTCGTGACAGACTTTGTTAATTGCGGTTTCGTTCAGACAGCTGTTTTGCAAACATTTTTTCAAACAACAACTGTTCATTTCTTATAACTCCTGTGTACTAAAATCGAATCACTTCAGTTAGTTCCGAGGAACTTTCAGTTGTGTAACGTTGCTCATGTTAGTCGTTAAAAGTGTAAAGGATCCATCATTTAAAAAAATAGCATATTGTTGAATGTGTACTGTGTATTTATTGCTAAATTCAAAACGGCTACCAGAAAACGGTTAAATTTGGTGGGCTGCATATTTTAGGTTGTCTAAAGGGGGAACACTTGTTGCTCGAATTTTTGTTAAGTGCGCTGTCGTCTTGCAATCAGTGTGATAATAATATGACCGGAGAGTCATAAACTGGGTCAGTTGGTATATAGCTTTTAAGGTTACAGTGTTCATATCTGTTGTAATCAGCAAGCGTATGGCTTTAGAATTGTTTGCTTTATTGTTAGCGACCCTGTGCATAACTTTCTTATCGTAACTTGGAAGAACAAGAGTTGAACGTAGATTTTACGGTTGTCGTGGACACGATATGGACCATATCCCTCTGACTGGAAGTAACAAAATTATTCAAGGGAGATAGCAAGGACGGTTCGGGATTGTATGATGTCAGTGGTACGCACCACCAGTCAAATGATCCCTATGAATTTTCGAATTTAGAAACATCTTCAATGGACACTTACGACATAAATCTCTCCTGATCAATGTATCCTGTGAACACCTAGGAACATTTAAAAACATCTGTTTAGCAGCAACGTTTCATTAGGATATAGTTCATTGACAGCAAAGTCTCATCTAAGCAAATCCCTTCAGTTACACCAACCAATGTTTTGAGGTGAACGTGCTTAAAATGCGGGGAGGTAAGTCTAGCAGCATGGCTAGAACTTGGCAGTACTTCGTATGCGACAATGGAATCCCAGAGTCCATAACACTTATTCTTACGGTTGCGTCAGAAGGGTAGCTTTGAGGTTTTTTCTTGTGAAATTCAGGATAGCAGATGACTGCTTACCCCAAAGTAATTCTTAATATGATGTTAACTTTAGAAACGCACATAGTGAGAAGGGCTGTGCCGATGTAGTCATCCGTGGGCAATGTTTTGCAAGAAACGGGTAACCTCACAGCGAAAAACTCTGTGTTTTCTGAAATCTAGGTTTGATGACTTACGTCTGATCAAACCGACTTTGAGAATAAACTGAGTTCGGAAACACAACGTCTCACGTAAACTGACACGACTCCCTTATTTTGCAGTGAAAATAGAAAATGCAAGACATAAGTTGTCAACCCACTTGTAAATGAAGGTAAACTCATCCAGAAACCGGAGAAGTAGTGAATGCTCTATTTCTGAATATGAGCAGCCGATATTAGAAAATATCCCTCTGAATCACAACTTTCTTCGACACTACAAGGGTAAAAAGATAGTGGGTTCCCTTCAAAACAGGTCTACATTGAAATCCACAGGAAGTACATGTCAGAATGAACTTATTAACTGACTTCGAAATGATACTTAGCAACTGTCTGTTGAACCGCTTGACAACTTTATTCACACTTCAGTGAATTTAATTCTGTGCAAGTTAAATCTCAACTTGTTGCCAAAATTTATGTAAATTTATTTATGTACTTCTCATTTATTTCCTGTCTTATAGTGGAAGCCCGACATGAAACGTTACGTTTTGTCTAGTTAATATTGAGTTGTACGTGTGAATGAGCCTACAGTTTTTCATCTCAGTTTGTCGGAATCGGTCAGAATCCACTGGGTATAGATATTACAATCTACTTACATCTGCGTTCACAAGTTCCGGTCTTTTTTCTATAAGCACTGGATTTATTCAGTGTGGTATTTGCTTTCTCATTGAACGCCTAACACTCGGGTACGGATATCGTCCTAATAAACAAAACGAAAACTGTGCTATCAATTTGTTTGTTACTCTTGGGAACTGTTTTGACGGATTATGCACTCTGTTGTTTAGCGATTATAATGCGACCATAAGCGTGTGCTGTAATAATGCGGAACTAACCTAGTTTATGGGAGAAAGCCATGGACTATCTATGCTTCCTCGAATAGATGGAGTACAAAAATACTAGAACGATGTTTCACACCTGAACAACCAATCAATTTAATACGTAATCAATCATCTATCAGGTTAACGTAGTCTACACTGTCTTCAAAAGACGCTTCATTCACATTCAATGGAATATAAAGGGTATCTAGTAATGTTTCGGGTTATTTGTCATCATCCAGATTGCAATTCTGATCAATGTCACATCTGTAGGGATGCACTTCACTATGCTCACCGTGTATTTCTGGGAAATCCGGGAAAACGTCATCACGCGAGACAGGTTGTGCCCAAAGCTCAGCTAAACATAACTGTTCTTACGATTATATGAGTGAGTCATTATTCCGTTGCTGAGCTACCTATGCATTTCATACTGGCTAAAATGATGAGTTTGCCTGAGTGGATAAACCAACATAACGGATCATTCAAGTTTTGTGGCTTTCGCTGAATATAATGGGGGTACTGTGCGTCACTCTGTCGTTTTGTATTAGAAATGAAACACGAAAGAAAGAGCAAGCCAACAACAATCCTTGTTACAAACACTTTGATTGGCTGAACGAACCAAATTATCAGAAGAAGCGCTTTATAGGATACATTCGAAAGAACTTATATAACTAGATCTGGTCGCAGTCTTCGCCCTCTGCTAGACAGTCTGGCCAGCCTTTATCGAGAAAAAAAACACTAGACCGGAATTTTGCTCCTGTCACAGTTTGTTAGTAGTACACACCTTTGTCTCGACTGGGTTGTGAACTCCGACCAAGCGTTCAAACAGCAACGTTGTTGACCATTGCATCACTGACCTCACACTAGACATGACCGGATTATCGTACCTGAACGGTCAATCAGGTTACCCAGTCTTCTCTATAGCTGACACAGTTAGTGTCTGATAGCTTCAAGTGACGAACTAGTGATTAGAACTTCCGAGACACGTCAAAATCTTCGACCTCATTACACTCGTTAGGTGATATTTCACCCTCCACATAAAAGCTGCAGTTGGTGTAAGTTGCGTTCAATTTGAACCTACCCGAATCCTCGACTACTTGTCAATGGTAAGTACAGAAGAGAAAATACTTCCTGCTTTAGACAGGGGAAATTTAGACATTTTGGTATTGTAGTGCAGAAAACTTACAATTAATCGCTATTTTGTGCTTTGATATCAAATAATTAATCGGGCTAAACAGAGATCTGACATGAAACCCAATGCCTCTAAGTACAGTAGGTTAAAAAAATTGGAATGACTGTTGTTTGAAAATGTATTGCAAGCACTGGAATACTTTGACAAAACATGGTGTGGAGCATTAACTGCCAGTGGTTCTAGAGAGGGAAGACAATAGACCATGCCAGCAGATTTCTTATTGACTGGGTGTTTCATCTACATTCGTGTATATACTTCCAGCTATATGTTACTGTGGAAAGAACAATGGTTTTCGGTTCAGGCAGACAGTTATTTTCATTGATGTATTCAACTTCCGGGATGTTGTAATGTAGTGAAATCAGTTCAGTTGCTTCCGTCATAACACCGCTCAGACCAGTCACTTCAATCCCATTCGCATCGTAATGCCTGAGCTGGCTTGGTCAGAAAAAAACTTCCAGCTGCCTTTCTATGTCGTCAACATTTTACAGACAATTTCAAACATTCCATTAGAGAACCTAATCCACTCAACTGATATTACCGCTTACAAATCCCACGAGACGAAAACTAAGCCTCCGTTTCTTGTAATCAATTTTATTAACAAAAAACTCGAGCTGAACGTACACGTTTAAACCAATTAGAAAACGTAAAATTATCACTGTCAGTTTGTAGACCTAACATCGGCAACGAATTTGATCATTGCAATTAGAAAGTCTACTCTGGAAGATTGCGGTAAAATCCCAACACGATTGATATTTTCTGAATTGGTTAACGGCAAAATCGTTCTTATCATTTAAAGCAGATCAGCCGTATTGTCCAGGAAACAACCTCCAACTTTTTCATATTTTTGTGGATAACAGACGGGAGCACTCGGGAAACAATTATTCTGGCTTCAAAATTGGAGCGATTGGTGCACTTTCAAGTGCAAGTTTCTACCAACAATGTCTTTTGCTTACGGGTAATCACTCATGTAGTAAACTGTTAACTTCGCAACTTGCACATGATTTAGCCTCCTCCTTTTATGTCTCCGTTCAAAGCTTAATGCTCAACGGGGATATAAGGAGTAAAGTGACTTATCATTCCCCGAAGACTTTAGTGTGCCCTGTGATTGCTGTCTGGATCAACCAATTTAACTCCTCAGTGAAATTCACTCACCAACTCTATTAAACAAACGGTCCACTTACCGGCTAAATTTGGCATCATGTTCAAACAAATATAACCCGCTGCATTTCAAAATGTGTCTGCTAACCAAATCTGATCCCGTATTTTACGGGTTACAGTTTATGAAAATCAAACAACTTCATAATCTGTGGGTTTGCATCAGACTCACTAGAACTCAGCAGTCGACACAGAATGAACGATCTAACGAGGAGAAATTACTGCATGATGAAATTGGTTACTATAAAGTAAGCCTTATTAAGACACGGTTGCCAACTTCGCAGTCCTACATTTTTCACTCAGCACCTTTGGAAAAGAAACATTGTACCACAGAGATTCGTACTTGTTAGAGATCACCGGTAGACCTTATTCCATTCACGACAGAGAGATGAACTCCTTTCATGCTTCCATGAAGGAACTCTATTGAACAATGTGCTACTGTTCTCACGATTGGCTCATATAAAAACGCACAATTGCACTGAATTCTAGATAACGCTATCTTACGACTTTCCTGTAGTTTAATCAATGTAAAGTGAGGTTGTAAGTTGTTTTTCACTTTATACGGCATTTTAAAAAACTGTGACTGAAAATTAAGCAAACACGACACAAATACTTCTTAGTGAATTTTCTATTAGAAGGTTTCTACTGTGTATTTACGGTTGTGTGTTTCAACTATAGACGGTTGCATTTTGGTTCTGTTCGTTACATGTAAGTTGCATTTGGCACAGATGTGGGGCACAACGTTGGTTAGGTTTTTAGACAAAATAATTTGATTTTGCCGCCCTTAGACTGAGTGGAGTTCTGAAGGAATTGCAAGCTCTGGAACGGAAGTTCACTCGGTTGAGTAGGTACAATGTCCATAAATCGTATGTCAAGGACAGAACCATAATTGAACATCTCATTCCGAATATCCTGGTCAAAATTCGAAGGCGCCATCAAACGCCGCTAATATCATGTTCTCATAAGTTAGTGCCATAATTACCCTGCAGCAATAAAACGCTAAACCATGCATTGAATATGTACTGCAACAATCTACATGAGGACCACGGGTCACATGCGTAAAAGACAGGCATAGCCAACGGTTTGTTCATAACATGTACAAAAACAGTTTACGTTTTCCTACATTAAAACTGCGCTCCCCATGGATAACTCGTCTCATATTTGCCATACTTTTTTCCAACTTCGTCAACATATCCCAACCACCTAAGCTCGAGTTTAGTCAATAAATTACCACTTTGTCATCAGAAAGACGAAACAAAACTTTTCGCTAATAGAATGTTTCCATCTATTTTGCAGAAAGATTGTTCGTCTGGCCAACTGAATCGAGCCACATTTCTCAGCATGTATACCCAATTCTTCCCCGATGGCAAAGCACGTTCATTCTATGAACACCTGTTTCGAACGTTTGACCAAGATGCAAGCGGCAATATTGATTTCACGGAATTTCTCACGGTGAGTTTGACGACCGACTGTGTTCTATGCTCACCTTAGTTCAGTAATCAGTTTGTATTGGCTGATGTACACGTACGTAACTATGCTGCCAAATATGTTATAATTTGCAATTTCAATTATAGCGGCATGAATACTATTCCATAACATTGGCAAAAATAACAGAGTGGCCAAAAGCTGCAGATCAGTATAGAGTTCAACAGTGAAAATGTTTTTCATTTTCATTCGACTCCGAAGTTTAACGGATCGATCATTACAACTATTTTCAACTCTTTTAACTATTTCGGTGATTCATTTTCTAGTGATATTCTGTGATCACAACATGTTGATGTCTCGCAAGTGATTGAAAGTGCACTTAACTGGAGTGCATAAAGTCTTTGTTTCCGTTAGAGTTGATGTTAACCAAAGGATGCACAGACAACCAGTTTGGTGACGAAACCTCGACTATCAGCTTTCTTTGTTTGAGTTGATACCAGTGTACTACCGAAGTGTGCTAGCACACACGCACACCTACAGAGATGTACGCTGATTCATTCCCCACTATTGGCAGTTTTCGATCAGTCCGTCAAAGGCAAGTGGATAAAACACGCCACAAAACGTCTACACAAAACCGAATACAAGTCGAACAACACGTAACATCACTCGGCTATTTGGTTTCTGTCCAAGAGCACCAGTTTGCACCTAGGTATCCTCAGAGATGTTGTTATGAAATTAATCATTACCAAGAAAATTTTAGAGCATATTTCCAAACTTGCAGTCTTCTTTAAGAACAACTACCGCTGCGTATCCAGTCGGTGTAATCTCTGGAAATCCGTGCGCTGAATTTTCGGACTTTTTCGAAAATATTAGCTGATGTCCTTTTTGCGTTGTATATAACGCATACCCGTTAGTTTTTCACGTTTGAGTCAAGACTTTTTGGGCGATTTTGTGATGCTGTGACACGAAGGGATCGGGAACGTCGAAGCGAGAAAGGGATCAACCGTGGCAAACAGCCTGACTAACTATGGTTTACTTAACTAAATGATAAACTGACCAACGGTGGAAGGTTTACAATAATCTTTTTTGGAGTATAATGCAATTCGTTGACTGAGCATCATAAAATAATTCATTGGACTTTCTGTTGCCTTGGGGGACGTCTACCTAGTTTTCACTGTTCTAGTTGCTGCCCCAATGACAATTCGAGATGATTTGTTACATGAATTTCTCATTAAGATATTTTGGCTATTTCGTCCGAAAACTGTCTCAACAATGATTAGTTTACGAATGTATGCTCATGCTCACATACTTTACGTGGATGTCCTCTATTTGTTTTATACAACTGTAGCGTTATCAAAAGGATATGACAAATTATTTGTCTGCAGACAAAACTCATTTTGTGTCCGAGTGTTTATCTGAACTGTAGTCAGCGACTGTAACCAGTTTTAACGCCGTCAACTGTGAATGAATTAAAATGTTGGCCACACACCCTCATTCGGACAGAATCATCAGTTGCCTTGATGATCAAAATTATCTCGTTAACAGGAAGTTAGGCTTAACCTATCGTCTGTTAATTTTATGTACAAAAGTACATCGGCTTGGTAGACCGTGGTTGAGTTCCTGCTTCACATCATGAGCATTCTATCAGCTTCTAATCCACAGATCTTTTATTGTTAAAGTTTCAAAATCAGTTGTGTTTCGTCATTGTACTTTTCGCAATTTTTTTTACAGTAGCGACTTAGGCGTTTGTAAGCATTTTCAGCTACGACTGCTAGAGAAACGTTTAAAGATGGCGCACAGATTGTGCAATGTGACCCCAGCTCTTTCCAAAAACACATTCTTATGTACGCAAAAATTCCAGTGGCTATTCTGATCTCTATTGGCTCCAGCGCACTCTGTTAAAAACCTACGGAAAATTTGCCGCAAACACTAATAGTAAAAGACGTCAAATGTAATTTTGTAGACCAACACACCCAGGGTATTTTCGAAGTTGCTAATCAACGTCGTCAAAATTAGGTTAGGTCGAACGATGTCCAACTTTTCCAGACAAGAAGTTTGCATATGACTTAAGCTTGTTCTGTTTAACTCACTAAGAGATCTCATGTGGAGTTACGGTCGTTAAACTACAGGTGCTAACAGATGATAACTACCGACGAAACACCGAACCTCATCTGAAAGACCATAAGCATGTGGAAAATAGAGTCCGAAAACTATAAACGCTCATCTATCTAATAAGGCTTTATCAGAAGAAGGTTTTAGAATGGGCAATTATACCGCATTTGATTTTGTTTCATAGTACCAAGGTCAGATAGAGCGGTGAAATTGTGCATCCACACGTAGAGAAACAATGTCATACAAATGCGTTGAACAAATTACCCAAAGAAGAGCACTTTGTATCCGCTAATTTTGAAAACTATGATGCTATTTTCACAGTTTGGAGAAGAAAACGGCACGATGCGCGGTTATTTATCGTCAGTAGAGACTAACCTGAAAGACTATGACTAATGGCTGCCTATTATCAGCTAATAACAACTGGGGCGGCTTGTCAAACAAAACAGAACACCACGAGTATGTGCATTCTGTCATTCCGCCACAGGTGGATACAGTTATGCGGGACATAGTAAATAAATTATAGGATCAAATCAGTTGATAACAAAGCAGTAGAAATTGTATGTAATTTACACTACACACAGTTTGAGACAAACGATCAGTTTACGTCTTGTGTATGACATTCGGATGAGTCGTTAATAGGAACAGATTTCGGTAACGAACATGGACGGGCCCATACACTAACTTCCATAAGTTTGTTTCCCTTCGGTGAACCGAACTTGTTGGTCTCTCCAACGTCCCGCGTCAGAAAAAACTGCTCGGTGGACATGTTAGAGGTCGGACTACATTTTCTTGTTAATATGCTACTGGAAAATGGCTACCCTGAAGTATTCATAGAACAAAACATGATCGTCACATCAACTGAAGATCTCAGTTGCAGTATTAGAAAGAAACCAACATTCATATCATCTCACTTCAAAGGAGATAGCCGAGAAATAAGTCAAGCGGTGTTTACACCAGTCACTGGGAAGATTGGCCCCTTTGAGTCATCGGGAAGCCGGTTCAATTCCATATTCATGCTAAAAATGCGAGGTAAAGACAAGCTGCCTGTCTTCCACCAGTTAATGCGTGAGCGTGAAACTACTGGTGTATCACCCAAGTTGGATATGAACCACAGACATGAGGACAGTTAACAGCACTGTCGTATCTTCTCTTTCGGCTTGTGCAAGTAGTTTCAACCAACCTACCCAAAGCGGTCAGACAGCAAATGTCGATCACGTAACACGGCGATAATATGAACCGAACCAATCAAAAACCCTCTATCACTCACCAGTAACTCAGTGCCCTGCCTACAAAAAACGCTTTGCTCAGGCCTTACAACTTCCCTGGCCTCTACTGGTCAGCACTCCTCTCTCACCCACACCAACAACGAAAATTCACTTCGGTTATGCTAAGTAAATCTCTCCTTTGTGCAAAACAGTCAATGATGACCTTTGATATAACTATAACTTGGACCAATTAGACAGCTGAATTTCTTATTTGATGCTCATTGTAACCGTAATGAACTAATGATAAATTATCAGTAAAATATATTTGAGACGTTCGATATTCTTGAGCTATCTGCCCTTACTGCTTTTGGTTGACAATGTGGGTTAGTCCAAAATTGACATATCTGGCGGTTGCCACGAAACATTCGTTAATTTCATTTCGCATTCGCCTCTAGCCAGCACTAAAACCAATCTTCTGTTGCATCTAGTGCACATTTTTGTATGAGTATAAAAAACAATCGCTTCACTCAATCTTGCCTTGAGCCTGATGACTTAGTCTACATGCAATACCACTAGATATATCAAACACAAGCATGACAGCCATCATGGTCCACCACGTGTATATTGCACTCACTGGTTATTAAGAAGTGGAAACTCCTTTTCGGAGAGGGGGTTTAACGATAGTCCCACGATACCAGAACAATGTGACAATCCTCAGCCATTTGGGCACTAAACATATAGACAATCATCGAAGAAATAGCAGACCACGCCTCTGCTGTATCCAGGTGTGCGGCTACAAACACACACACACACAATCTTGTCTTGTGATGGCAGTATTAGCTGACTATTAGGTGATTGATCAAAAAAGCTAATACATATCCTAGACCTAATCAATAAAATGTTGGAAACGGTATATTAGTGTCTGTCTCAAGGGCAACATTTATCATCAGTTGCATGGGTTTCAGACGTGAAGTTGACTGGCATGATAAGTAATCGCCCAGCTGTAACACAAGATTCCCAGTTTCGTTTGTCAGCCGGTCCTAAAACTTCCAGTGTGACCATACTGTTACGCAACTCAGACGATCAATTTAGCAGTGTGTTAATGGTTTATCTCTCATTGGAAAGTTCAGTGGAATATATAGCAAAACTGGATCCTTCTGCATTTTTATCAATCGGTCGCAAAACCCATTCTCACTTCAACAATTAATAAATGTATATGCCCTGTCACTCAGTTAGTCAGCATTGTTAACCCTCTACAAACCTTGATAAACTGGCGGAAAATCAAGATATCAATATATGAAGAACGACGTTTAGGTAATCCCCACCTTCAAAACTTTTGTACAATATACTACGTCCGTTAACCTATGTACAGAAGCACATCTCTTTTCTCCAACGTGGAAAGTGTATCCGAGCCGGCAACATCATAGTTAACACATGATGTGACTAGCACTGAACCGTCGTGATTTAGACGTTCAGCTTTCCATTGGGCTTGACATTTGGGTTGCAATCATTTCTTTACCAAACTGACGCCATGTCTGAGTGGGAGTTCGAGCATATAGATGTGAACTTTGGGCTATCGTTCAACCCTACATACCCAAACTCCCATTTACGGATGATGCAATCTAGTTTGGTGGTAGAACGTTTGCAACCGAAGCTCGACGAACAACCACGTGCCCAAACGATTGAGTTTTGTTACTGAATCTCCAAATATTTGCATTTACCACAAACAAATTCTACCGTTTGCGAACGACCCCACAACTTTTGGCTCCAGACTGAGCTTTATTTGTCAGATGGAGGTACTTGTATCGTAAGCAGTATGTCACTGTGGTCTTCCATGTGTTGTTCATTGTTTGAGTTCCACCAATTTTCAGACGAGTGAAATTTAACTTCCTCTACTAACACACTCTATGTGGTCAGACAGGAATGAATGTGTCAACCTCCGTGCCAGAACACTCAGTTCAACAGATGCACATATTAATGTCCCTTTTTTGCATGTCTACTTATACAATGTCTTCACAACCGTTTGCTGTTCCTAAACATTTATGAACAGTCCAACCTAAAATAATGTAGAGACCTGAAAACAAAAAGTCTGTTTTTTTGTTATGAGGACAGTAAACCTACAATTCCAAACAGTTCTTTGTTATTTATTAGGATTATTGAATAACTGTTGGTTTTTTTTTCGCAAAATGCGTCCAAGAACCAGTTGTCCAAACACATGTTCCACATTATTCCAGACTGTAATCGCCCTCCACTAACTGAAAGGTTACCTTGTTTCAGTAAGTTTTATATGTTGAGGCGAAATTATTTCCTATTATCATCTATTGACATAAGCGTGTGTTAAGTCAAATATGACAAATTGATCAAATTTTGTAAGCTTGGACTCGTATTGCTTTAAATAGAGTTGTTCACAATTGGCTGACTGTGGAACCAGGAAAGTGACAGATTACAGGATAGCAGTTTACTCTGAATTGTAAGCTAAACAAATGGAATTGATTCGGAAATCTGAGCTACATCAACCCAGCTTCACTCATATTTGATCAAAGGTTTGGCATTAGGATAGACTTTCCAGCTACCTACCTTCGAAACAAGGCACTAGTTTATTAGTAGTACGTACCACTATCACGGCCGGAAATCAAAACTTCACAACGCGAGGCAACTTACTGGAGGACTGTTATTTGTGGAATTAACTTATATTCTGACAAACATCACACAGTTTCTAGACACTGTAAGCTTAGCAGAGTGGATAAGGTAGTTTGGTGTACAAATTTTCCTCAGTGTACACTGAAGAAAGCCTATCGACCATAAAGAATTGGAATACACTTAACAATGGGGTGGTTTGCAAGAAACATTGCTAGCGCTGATCTTTATTGAGGACATCATAAGAGATAGTGTTCTACTACATATGAGTTGCATCTTTAGATTTGAGTGGTGTGCCCTCAATCCTCGCTTCCCATTTGAGTGCTGATTGCCGCTGGCTCATCTAATGGAATTTGGAATGTCGTGACACACCTGGTGACCGTAGAATATCTGTTGATTTAACATGTCGGAGGCTGAAATGAGACCGACGTGCAAAAGTGTGTTGGAGTTTCTTGAGACTAGGGTATACAGGAGAAGGATTTTTGAAGACCACTTGCTAAATGACGCTTCCTTTTATCTTATTTTGCTTTTTTTTGCAAATCTTACAAGTTAATTAATAGGCTTGCTTGTAGTGACCATATCCATTACGATAGTCAGTTGACCGTCCATCACTACAAGATCACGTTAGTAGAAGAAAGTGGTCACGAGGGTCTGGATTACGATACTCGCCGCACCACTTGAGTGTGAACTGCACGTTGAGCATCATCGGTAAAGGAACAAAATTGAGCTTCCAAAGGCTTTTGGCAGCTTTGCAACGGCTCTGACACTTAAGGCCCATAATTCCTAGTTTCCGTAACATCGAATCAAAGAAGGCCGAACTATCATAAGTAAGCGCTCGACAACATTTCAATGTCAGCTGTCTCCTTCCCCCTCACCGAAAATGCAAATCGATTGTGGTTAACGAGACAGTTGCTGTCTCCCCTAAAGGAGATTGCTCACTCTGACTCAATCGTCCCAAGCGAATGCGGATGAACGTCGTATCTGGTGCTAGACCAATGACGCAATGAGCAACAGGATTGTCCCATTTGATCGTGACCAGAGATCTACTTCTAATCGCGCCAAAATTATGCATTACTGACGGGTTCTAACAGGAGCAAAACGCAAGTACCCTGCTTCTTACCGAAAGAAACCGGTTGGAAATATCTATTAGAATAAGACAGCTACAGTCATCTGTGAGTGATGTTCATTTTATCTTACTCCTTATCTCCTAAGTAATGTAGCGCCAAAATAATTCAGCTATTGCGGTTGACCACAGTCTCCATCACTGCACAGTTCCGTATCTTACAAAACGTTTAACTGAATGTTGACAACAAACCTGAAGTGTCACTATTTATGTCCTCAAGTGAAGCGTGATGCATCTACGTTTTGCTTGCTTGCAACACAGACAGTATGGATGCTGGAAGCTAGTTTATGTTCGTCTGTTTCAGAACACAAATCTGTTCCACAGTACTATGAGAAAGACACTCAGTCAAACAAACTAAACTCCACCAATTGATCATATACCTTATAATGAGCGTATAGAGATGGGTTGGTTATAGAAGTGTGGGATGTTGTTTCGTTCTACCCTTAAGTTTGACCCTGAAACTAATGTATCCCCATAACTGCTGTGGAAATGAAGAACCGCACAGTAAGCAGAAGGCACTACATATGTCACTACATATGTTACCTTCAGGCTTAACACTTAAAAGTAACTGTTATTTTGCAGTCAACTAATAATATAAATGATTTAAAACTACCTTCATTTGGACGAAAACTTTCATCAAACTGAGTGTGAAATACTTCATCAACAATGTGTAGGTGTTTTTTACCCTTACACTACAGCGGGATTATCAGAATTGAAGGGTTGATGAAAAGGAAGCAGTTTTTGTCTGTTTTGGCCGGTGAATTTCATCACATACTGAATAGGATATTAAGCAGCCGAGCTTAATCGCATCGGTAATTTAAACCAACATTAAGATAACTCAAACTGTTAGGACCATCCACTAGTTCAGAGGCTATCTAATCAAAACAGTTTTCATCAGACTGCTGGGGTGCTATCTGCCACAGAAGACACAACCTAGTTCTAAGCGTTCGGTAACGAGATGATCTTTGACTGGCAGCAGTTGCGGTTGATAATTCTGGTTAACTGTTTTGTAAACGCATGAACTTCCCCAAAAATCGGTGACTACATCATGGATAACAGTAAGTTTTACTAAATTTATTCACTCCGCGTATAATTGGGTTGGTTCTTCTACGTGCAATTTAACATTTCTATTTTATCCTCTCTTTTGGAATGTACAAATCTTTTATTTATTTTGTATAATCAATTAACACGCGCGTGTATCGCAGTGTGCTCTGAGATACTTGTCTGTCAAGGTTTCTGAGCCAGTTTTTTCTCTTTCATATGAATATATCATTTATCACACTAGTGTCCTGACATTAATTGATCTATTACGGAAAACATGGTAAAATTCCAGACTCACAACCCGCAGATTTGCATAGACTGTCATTATATGATACAGCTGTAAAATAATTCCCGGACAGTAGTCCATCGAAACTACACTAACAAGCCCTACAATAAAATAAACGTTGCCAAATGACATGGAAATGATAGCCCACCAGAATGTATTTGAAGTGTGAGTACATCTATTAATTGAGTGTTTACATTGTTGTTGAATCCCTCGAATTGGTATTCGAGTGACAAATTAGAAGCCGCAATTATCAATGGCTTGGTGTACAAAAATTTGTTTTCCTGACTCTCTGGTGAACAATTTCATAAGGTTTATTACAGACCAGAACAGAAGCACATCACATCGGGGGACCACGAGAATACACAATGAGTACCAACTCAATAGAGGAGAAGCCTCACACGTCAAAAAATGTATACATGTTTTAGCAGAGTCTACTATCTATGATTAACCACACAGCTTACTTGTAGCTACACCTATCAATGATCCTCGTAGAATGAGCCTTTTGATGCGGTCTCAACTCTGCTCTTCACTTCCACTGATTTTAGCTCATTTCTTACTACATTCAAGTGCTAGCGCAATACCAGACAGTAACCTGAATAGAAACAAAAATCTGTCTGGATTCTGTTCCTATTCCAAACGCAAAATTCGTCCACGGTTTGTTAATGAGTACTACTGGCTAGACATGCCTTTCCGGTAAGTGGACGTATTGTGGGTTAGTGTGTAAGTCTCCAACGTTTACCAGTTGGTGATCGCTCAGTGCTCACAGGCATACCGCCTGTCAATATCGGAACTAATGCTGCTCGCTGAACATTCATATCACCCATCCCACAGATCAAAGTATTCATTTGCGGTAGCGTGAAAATGCCCAATGACAAGTAAGTGACCTAGATAACTAGCGGTGATAGGACGAAAAAATGCTATAATGTTCGGATTATAACGGTACAAACAAACGTCAGAAAGCTCAAAAGATTTGTATGATGATGAGGGCGCTGAACGTCGTGGATGTCAGTGAAATCATAGACTGGACATTTTTCAACTTAACATGAATTCACAACTGTTTACGCAAACGATAAGCGCGGGTTGTTGAGGTATGCGGAGCCAGTTGCTCTGAGACGCTGGTATCCACATCTGTGTGTGTGCAGAAAGACTCATTTGTTGGCTTGGTAACGGTATCAATGCCTGACTGCAGCACAGCACAGCCATACACCTCTCCTATATGTCCATTTTCACAGTTGGGTCCTGTTTTCCGCTTTACAACCTCCTCTTCCTTGGCATGCACTTGATAGTGTGCAGAGAAATTTGCCACGCTGTCAACTGTGTGCATTAGTGTTACTGACTGTTCTGTTAACACTTACAACTGCCTAATACCCGAGACTCCTAAACTCAGCTAGGCTTGCAATTAAAAGTTCAACTTATGTGCGCGAAAAGCTAGCGCAAGCTATAATTATCATCTCATGATAAAATTGTTAACATACACTGTTATTCACCATGGATGATAACCTTTACTTCTAACGGGTAAACACTGTCTGAGTGGTTTAAGTTTGCACCCAACACAGGAAGAGCACCATCTCTTACTGGGTACTTTCAAACAATATCTCCGGAACAGTTACTCATGATTGTATACAGAGTTGTGTAGTGAGTAGTTGTGTCACACTATGTTTTAATTAATCAAAAAGTCGAACGAAACCAGCGTGATAGACAATACAATCAGAAGCCTCACCCTGACTTCCAATTCGTGATTCACATCCATCGTTTCACAGGCAGTCATCCTGCAGAAATTACCTGATTTGCGAACAGAAAAATTGCATAATCAATTCAGCACCATCCCTTTTTACTGACTGCAACACTTTTAAGTCCCTTTTCTGTTGCACGGAAACCACCCAAATCCGATTTCATTCTTGTTTGAGCCTATCAGGAGAAGACAGTCCAACAGTTATAATTGCCATCTTTTGCTTTTTATAGCCTAACTCAATTCGAAAATGAAACTCCGATATGAACGGTGTCCATCCACTATGACGTGATGTGAACAAATTACATAATACTCTGTATGCTGTATAGATATAACGCAGTCACTCTGGTTGAATTTCTCATACAGTTTTCACGTCACACTACCTGCTTAAATCTTTTTCAGGCGATCAGTATCACTCAGAATGGTAGTCCGGAAGAAAAACTGGATCTAGCATTCCAGTTATACGATATCGATCGGAATGGGACAATTGAAGAGTCCGAAATGACACAAATTATCACGGTAAGTATAACCCACCCCCACACACAGACACTCGATTAATCACGGACATTTTTAAACATTTTTGTGCTTGTGGTGCTAGCAAAGAAAACTGACGATGTTCTTCTAACAAAATTGTACACAATACAACTACTCAACAGGCAGAAGTGGTGATTGATTGTTACAGCAGTGTGAACTATAGTGACTTTATGCCGTTTAGAATGGGCGTTTCTTAGGTATATACTGATCCCATATGGAGATTACTATTGAGCACAAATGCACATTTTCGGTTTAGCGTACAGTTTCTTAGTACACTGAGGTAACCTGACCAGAGAAGGGACACTTTTTACATAGTTTTCAAAACCAGCAATTGCAAAAACAGCACTACAACCGAAACAATCACGATACGTTGAGCTCGCACCTCAATGATAAAGACAAGCTGGAAATTGACAATGCTGGCTGTCTGTCAGTGTTGAACCTTAGTCAAAGGAAAATTGTCGAAGGAAGTATGTTTGTCTGAAGTCAATGATCTCAGAGATTCCAACGCTATCGTAAGTGCACACAAATGTATGTCGCAAATGTCATTTAGAGATTAGACTGTATCTGTTTAGACCATAGTTAAATGTATTATGTTACGGAAGATTTCGTAAATTCCCCAAGGATATGGTTAGTAGATAATTTTGTCCTCAAACGCCTTGGACCTGCTTTACTTGGTTCCGAATAAATAAATCTAACTGCTAATGAACAGATTTAGAGCCAGATTACTACAGAACATACATGTTTTGACAGTTCTGGGTCATAATAATTATTTGACAGATATTCCTGAATGGTCCGTCAACCCAGAGGACCCAGAGGGCCCCATCGTGCTCATAAGAACACGTATGAAGGCAGTTTCAGAATAGTTATACCGATAATTCTTCACTGAAACTTCGGAGATTTGGATAATTCCAGGGTGAACACTCATATTTGATCACATCTTGCAAATCTATATGAGATTCTCGGCTCTTAGTAATGTCCACCAACTGTACATAACCTCTTCCAGACTGAGAATTGCACCCTGGCCCTCGTAAATGTGAGCATGGCGTTTTAAACCTAATGGCAATGATATCATATAGAAATGGCTGAATGAAAACAAAACTCCGGTTGTGTTTTCTTCCAAAGTGGTCTGGCTGAATGTAAAGGCTGCGATCAAGTGTAGGTAGTGTCAGTTTGAAGCAGTAATAACTGTCCAGTAATACTGTATTTGACTCTCTAAAAATGCAGTCAGCTGGTTCAACCTACAAACGACAGAAAAAACGGGCAGGTAGAAATCCAGCGGGAAAGTGCCCATAACTACTATTTCTTCAGTGCAGTGATGGAACTTCATTGTTAACCTGACCGAGTATTACGTCTTGGTGTAATGAACAGACGTCTAGTAAAGCACAATATTTATTGTCCAACTCGTTGGTTGCCGTGCTACGCGCAAGATCACCTCTATGAGTTAGAATTCCGGTTCACAACAGCCCCAGTTTCCACTCACACGTCGTGTGCACTTCTGCCCGGTTTGTGTGTGTGTGTCCGACGCTTTCTATCAGGGGGTGGTGGTTCCGCCTGCCATTCCTCGTCCGTTGATCCGATCTCGTCGAGTGATGATGGCTCGTCCGGTCGCTCGTGTTGTCAACTGCAGGCTTTGACCGTATTCGACGACCGTGTCGAGATGGTTCTCGGAGTGTTCGAATAATCGCAACCCCGATCTGGTCGTCCATCCCATTTTGCTTGCCATGTCTCGCCCGTTGATCCGATCCGGTTGAGCGATGACTCATCTGGTCGCCCATGCCATCCCCGATCCGCTCGCCGTGGTCTTTGGAACGTACCTCCCACGAGTATTGGAATGTTTGCATCTCCGGTTTGATAGCCCACCACAATAGGGGTCCTTGGCATTCTTGTGCGTCGGAATTGTGTCAACTTTTGCTCTATATCAGCTCTAGATTTTAAACTGGCAGTCTTACTGGGTCTATAATTGGATCCATTAATATTTCCCTAATTCCACACCATGGACTAACGACTATACCAGATTGGTGAAACGTTCAGGCCAACTGGAGCATCGTCCATGTTAAGCTGGATAGATGAGAATTACGGTTGACCGGTTTCGTATCGTTAACTATGGCATTTATGACTTTTGAGCAAAGAATTTTGTGCGCAGACACAAGTGAAATATATTTCCTGTAGATTGCACGTTCTTAGTAGAAAGTTAACTGAATTGTTACATGTTGACTTTTCTACAGTTATTCGAAGCCTTTCACAATTGCCTTCCTTCGGTTGTTGCCAGAGTTTGACACACTGACTTTTACAGTAGGTGCTTAGCGTACCTAAAATCCTACGATTACCATTACGTTTCATAAAAACATTTATACGAATGTTTGGTAGCCTGTGAAAGCCATAAGGACCGGACAGAGTTGTTCAGAGAACCAAGGCAGTGTTAACTGGTTGTTTTTGTTTTTAAATCGATTGTAACAAAAAAATATAGTGATTTTGTTCATAATATTTTGTATGGTCTGTAAATAACATTCATCTAAAAAATGAATAGTCTACTAACCCTAACTACTAAAGTTGCTTCCACTCAAATGAACAGTTGATGTCGACGACGAATAGCAATGAACAGATAAGGTTGACTGAAAATTAGTGGGACTTAAAAAAAACTCTCGTCATACAGGAACAAATGCTTTTCTGATTGTTCCTATTCACGGATACAAATAAAAGGTATAGTGATCAGCAAAAAATATCAGGATGGATAACGGGACGATGGGTCCATGCATATATTTATATTTCAGCCATTCGTACAGTTTCTCGGAGGCAGTCTATTAATGTTGTTTTAGTGTTCCCCACACCTGAAACTTCCGTACAATTGTTAGTCTTATTGGTTTACTCCCAAGGCTATTCATCTAATGGTCGGCGAAGTGGACAATCGAGAAGGTAACAGTCCAGCTGAACGTACGAGAGCCATTTTCAAAAAGATGGACGCCAATTCCGATCAGGTTTTGACCAAGGAAGAGTTCATTCAAGGTTGTTTGAATGATGAGCATCTGTATCGATTACTATCACAATCCAAATCGGACCGAAAACAAAACTGAGTCGAATGTATGTACCCGTTGCTTGCCGCAATATTAGCATACCAGCGACAAATCCCTCTATTTTATCGATCTGTGTTTCTGTTGTTGATCGTCCTGCGCGCCAACCTCTCAGTTCATTGGCTAAAAGATGTGTTGCTCATGTTTAACTCTTAAAACAACGGTCGGAATTTATCCTACGTTTGTGCACATGTGCCCGTCTTTCGCCTACCTTTTCCGTATTACGCCTGCCTGCTGCTCGGCTTTTCCTGTTCCAGCTTCTGTTGCGTGCCCTGACTTTATTTATCCGTGTCATATACCGGGAACGATCACTTTTCTCCACGCTTTTGCAATGGTTCATATGAGCAGGGTGGTGCTTCACGGAGTTGTGATTGGGTGTGATCAGTGTCATTTGTTACATTGTTTACGACGTCGTTCTGTCGAGTAGTGAAATGCCTATTTTAATCAGAATAAATCATGAACTCTATGGTTCTCACAAGCAAAGTAACGAGAGAAAACCTGTCTATGTATAAACCTCAAGGTGAGTGTTAAGTCCTATGGGTCCACATAACGGTAAGCTTCATGTGTTGTCTGTAGTGGGGATAATTTCGATGTGCTTCTACTCACTAGGCATGTAACGAAGTGTGACTTGCGATAGCTGAACGTCACTTAGCAAGGAGAAAGTTTATGAGAACTCTTGAACTTGTTCGTTGGCCAATAGAAATGGAGCGTCTGTGTCGAAACTCGTACGAGGATACATATTATAACTCAACCATCCAATATTCTTTACCTTTTCTGTACTCCGTGTTTTGGTTTATTACTTCATGCAATTTGTTTATCCCACTTGTAGCAAATGAAGACGTTCATAAAAATGCTTGAATAAATCCTCTAACTGTATATGATTTGACCGGAGGACACATTTCACAAAACTCAGTCATCACTGAGCTGCAAGCAACTTTTTAGTAAATAACAATATGTTTACTAAATTAAATATTCTGTAAGCTCATATTTTGTCCATATCCTCAAACCAACAGTGACTTTCTGCAATTATCTCGCATTAGTTTTGTACTCTCTATATATAACATGGTGTCACCTATGAAGATTCAATTACATTTTATTAGGTCGATGGACGATGTTCCGAATAAAGTCGGCAAAACATCCTCAAGAAATTCTTTGAATCGTAACCCTGAGTTAATTCCTCATCTCTAATCACTATTGGATCATATGACTTCGGGACAATAAGATAAAACACACATAATGCTTTTCTATCTTGATGTCAGGTCTTCTTTTTGCATTAAAATTCTCAACCGATCAATGGCAATGTCTTGTAAGCAGCGAACTGTATTCGTTAGCAGAACAATACTTTGTGGTACATGTCGTCCATAAAACCCATATGCGGCTTGAAAACATTCGTTTTCGGAATTTTATTTATAACATTATTATTATTATCGTTGTTGTTATCGTTATTCTCCTTCAAACGTCTTCTATGTTTATTATCTCTCTGTGCTATTTGATTACAGACGTGGAGTTTAAATTACCGAATATCCCATGGTTTTTTTCCAAGGATATACATTTCTGACATTGTTATGGAAACATGGTGTTTATAAAGATAATAATATATTTTGGTTTATGCCACACTTGTAATTATAAGGATCTTCTGTTTAGTTTACAATACTCCGAAGGTTATTTAACAATGAGTTTAAAATCCATGACCCAATACAATAGTATCATATGATAGTTTGTTTCGGTGGTCAATACTTTCGCGGAAACATACAGAAGGCAACAGACATATACATATGAATGACAACCCAGACATAAACGGTTCACAATTTTTCTTTGAAAACGGTACATATGACCAAACTAAGAATCGTCATTTGCATCTTGCTCTCTAACACACCGCATCGATAGTAGTTGAAAAATGATAAAATTTGGGTCCAGTTAGCCGCCCGTTCTCTGACTAATCAAATGTCGTGATATATAGTGAAAAATATTTGTTTTTCAGTGGTCATAGAAACCCACTATTAACATTAACCTCAATCTTACCAATACGCTCATTCAAATCACTAAAATCACAGACATCATAACTAGGTGTGCGCATACACATCGGAGTTTTTGCGTCAACTACACAAATTATCGCAGACTTTGGTCTAATTTTGGATATGCTTTCTCAGTGAACTTATAAAAATTTATTGAATAATTTAAATTTCCTTTGACGTAAACAGAATTGTTGGGGTTTGTACACAAACTAAACGCATCAAGCTAGTCGTTAATCCATTGATCGAACCTTGCTACAAATGAAGTATTTTGACTGGCTGTAACCAAGCTGCCCAATAGAATGATTCTTCTGAATTTGAAGGCCTCCGTTTAATATGTGATAATGACGCTTGGCGAAAAGCAAATTTCATGATTTGTTCTCTAAACAGTTACATGATATCGCTGACTGGTGGCTTTGACAAACACACCAGGCAGCTGTTGCAAATCCGAAGGACGAGTTAACGAATGTTTTGATAGCAGTGAAAACAGTTACAAGCTTCAGTATAGGGCACTTAAGAATAAGCACATAGTGATAGCAATTTTTAATTGAATCTCATCAGTGTTTGTATGATCAAGTGGGTTCGTGTCGGGTTGATCTGGGCCAAAGTCGAGATGAAAAGTGGGTTATCACAAAAATGAAAGCGATTCTTGAAAACACGGGTCCTGCATAAACAGAAGGCAGGGGCATTAAACAAGTAAGTGTGACTGCACGTTATCTTCCATAATATAATAATAATATAATATAGTCATAAACTTGCTAGATGCGTCGATAAGCCTGCATTCAAATGTTGACATTTCAGAAACTGTCTACAATTTTTCCTCAATCAATCACTGATTTCGCTTCTCAGAACTGATGCCATACAGACAAATCACTGCGTCACTTAGTTGTTTACAGTGACACTGTATAGGACAAGTTGACGTTAATGCGTGCCTAACTGTGTCAGACCGAATCGATTTGCCGTATTTTACTGTAGCACCTTATTCGTCAAAATTTTCCTATCGATAATCGATGGGACTGAAAGCTAAATAGAATGTGAATGCAAAGAATCTGAAAATTTAGTAAACGCATGGTAGGCGGTTTCTTATCATATGCTGTATCACCACCCTTTCTAAACAGCTTAGTCGGTTATCAATGTCTCATCCGTGCACAGACGGTAAGTGTTAGAAGAAAACAATCAAATTATATCGTAAACTGACCGTTTTGACCGTTAGCCGCTGAATAATTATCGAGTTTTTTGACAAGAAATAAGGAAGTATATATATTCGGATCACACCACTTCAATTTCAATTATTAGACCCAAGTATTTTGTACCACATGATATCGATTATGTTTTAAATTTAGTCTTCAACACTCCTACCCAAATCTACGACTGTTAAAGTAAACATATGGTCGAATTTGAAGATAAAACTGAAATATATAGACATCGATAATCGTGTACTAATAAAAGATGGTAAACAATGGTTCAGCTCTCAAGCTGATTGAGACATGAATAACATAATCGAACAGTTCTTGTTCACGCCTGTCCGTGTGGTACATTTCTGCACTGCAATACATGTCAATTGAAAAAACCAGTTTGTTATTTGAAGAATGTAATTTCCCTACTTTTGAGTTGACAAGGCAGTGGTAGCGGTCCACATTTTAAAAAAAATTGATCAGACGGACAGTGAACTGTTTTTTTCATCCGACTCCATTTCCCCGTAGGTTTCAGGCACCGTGACGTCCTTTACAGATCAGTCAATTTCAACAATGAATAAACACCTACTGCAACTACAAAATTAATGCAATCTAACGAATTTGTTAGCACAGGCGACTGACTGTTTGATTAATTCAAAAAATGCCAAACCTTGGAACAAATTCATACGAAGCAATCACTCTCCAAGTAGTAAGGAACTCACTACTGCTATCATGAAATTAAAGAAGCGCGTTGAACATCAGACATTATCGACTGTAATTTTTGTATTTAAACGAACTGGCTGGCCAGCCACTTTCGAAAAGAAGCATTAGGTTTGGACTTTGCTTTTGTTTGAGTCCATGCTTGTCATGGTAAGGATTTAATCTCCGACCTACAGTCAAGCACGTTGACTCTTGCTAAATCGATTTTCCATTCGGCACGACCTGAACGTTCAACCAAATTTATTGTGAGTGATGCTTGAAAGTATGGCTGGAAGCTAAAACTGTAACGACCTGTGAGTATTGTTCAACCGATAGTTAAAAGGGTGGCTGACAGCTGTCTGTAAGTGCCCAAACTGAGCTTGTGTTTACTAGCAGCGATATTTTTAATACATTGTATACCATACATAGTTTCGTACCTGTTATGTAATTAGGCTTATGGCAAAAGTAAATTGTGTGAGTGGAATCCGTTTTCCCGTTACAAAACAGTAAAAATGAACGTTATTCAATGGGAACAAAGTTTTATCATAGGGTAATCTACCAAAATAGTAAGTACTGAATATGGTCGAATCTAGCTACCCCGCAATGACGATACCGTCTTATGTGACAGCGCATCTCCTCGTCCACACTAAGAGTGTGAAATAATTCATATGTTGAGCTCCGTTCAGGTTGAGGTGATCGACATAAATGGTAAATAAAATAGCCACTGTTTCACAAGCAACTCACACAAATCCACTTGTGAGTAGTAGGGGGTTTTGGTTTTCATACAGATTGAACATCACCCACAATAGGTCGCAGATGCCGCATTCCCATTGACTTTCCAGTCGGTCTCCTTCGAAAAGGAGAAGCACTAGACTCAAATTTCGATCTCACTAGAGCTCGTCAGTAGTACATATCCTCGCCACTGCTGGAAGTATTTAAGCGTTCATATGTGATAATTCGGTCGTGCGCAGTGTGAGGTCAATGGCGCAATGGTCAACACGGTTGCCTCATGATAGCGTGGTCGGAGTTCTAGTCCCCGAAGTGACAAGGATATACGATACTGACGAGCTCTAATGAGAGCGAAACTCAAGTCTAGTGCTTCTTCTTTTCGAAAGGAGCTGACTGGAGAGTCTGTGGAAATGCGACAACTGCGATCAATCGTCGGTGACGGTCAACCTATATAAACTCCACTTGTGTCGATTGTCAGCAGTGAATTTTCCTCTTTCAATAAATTCTAGAATAATCCGGATGAATAAATTTGAACCAGCGCTACATACAATGGATCTTAGCAGCAGAGAAATGGGATGATGCCGGAAAAGGTCAAAAACCGGAGAGAATATTTGTTTTGCAGCTGGTGTGAACATCTCTACAAATAAGCCATGCAAAATGACAAAGAGCTGAATTATTACGATAGAAAGTGAAGGACTACTTCTGGTCTATATGAAACAAAATAGTGTAATCTTGTAACAGATATTCAAAGCTCTTCTCAGCGGATGAAGTTCACAAGACTATTCACTAATTGCTCGTCGGAGGCTTCAACAAATGTTAGCGTTATAGAAGCGCCAGAATTATTGAGAAGTAATTTGCGATTAGGTTCATACAATGTGAATAGAGTAGAGGATCTACGAGACCTTTTCCGGCGAAAAAGAACAAAATTCACATATATTTGGTGTTTTGGACCACCATCGACACGATTTACATACAGAGATTTGTAACTGTCACAAACGCTCAAGAGAAAACGGAGTGTGGTGGTCTGAAAGAATTTTCGTTCTGCGCAAGAAGTGGGAACTTATGCTCTTGGAATAAAAGTCGAATACTCAACCACACACCTAGCACCATTCTATCAAATTGTTGAATTAACTGAACGAATGTAACGTTGAATACGGGTGGATTATGTGTGGTGCATACTACTCAATACACTTGTGTTATCTACTTACGTGTAACGGTTGATCCCACCATGATCGAATAATAACTCTCGAAAAATTAACCTGACTGTCCGGTGGTTCTACAAAAGTAACTGATAAAAAATGTAGTAACACGACTGTAAAATTTCGAAACGTGGTGTGTCGTTTTAAAGATCAGGACGCCTGTTAAACATTCACCTCACATATGTCTGGGCGATTACCAAGTGACAGATTGCATGCGTAGATTGTAACATTTCGCCGAAAACGTGTCGATTATATTTCCTGAGGTTGTTGTCTGATACAAAGGATATAGAAAAACTATGGGTAGTTTTCCAGTTCCATAAAGTACGTGCACAGTTTACGAAGAAATGGTTGTTTATGAATGAGATTTGAGAAGAAACATTTTAACTCAAAGGTATCTGAATCCAGTTTTTTTGTTGTTTTGTCAAACAGAAAACAAACATAAAGTAAGTGAATCAGATGAATGCATAATGTGTCTGTTTGGTGTTTCATAATGTGGCTTATAGTGTCTTTTTAATTCCGCGTGACTAATGCATGGACGATGTATAGACAACAGACTTAACACAATCAGGCATCGCCCTATCAAATCTTTAGATCTTTATGAAGACTGAAGTAATTGTGAAGGTCTACTGAATGAGTGTAACGGATCGTGTTCATTCTGACCAAGACGACCCTTGAGTATACAGTTATCTCGCCGTTTAACAGTTCCCCTACTATTTTCTAGCTGGCTTCAGTCTCGTATCAAACAAACGCTTTAGAAATCAATACACTGAAATTTGTTTTGGAGTCTAGTAACAAAAAAGAGAATCATGTACAAAATAGTGTATGAGTTAGAAACACCAGTTAGGAACATTCTAGACAACGACTGTTGTACGACAGTGCCAAAAGTATCCATCTTTGTCACAAAAACCATCTATTCGGTCGTCACACACTAAATAAATGTCTGTCGAACTTGTTACACTACACTAACTTGTACGCCAAAATTGCTGCTTGCCATTCCTAGGCATTCATCCAGAAAATCGACTAAGCCTTACAGAACTTGTTCTGAGGCCTTCATCTTCCAAACCTACCTCACACACTGTTTATCAAGTTGCCGTTTCCACCCTAACTCAAAGTGTAAACAGCGTTTGACGCTAACTACATACCTTGGTATCACTTCGCGAACAACAACGGGAATAATTCACCCGAGTGAGGTGCGGAACTTTGATGTCTGTTGAACGTGACTACTAATGCATCACACACTACTTTTAAATTATAGTGTAGGCTTGGTGCGAAAATACTGTCTCGTCCTACCTTGAGTGAATACAGCGCATAACAAGATGTTCCACCTTCTAGACAATGGAGATAGCTTTTTTGTTTCCATTCAGTGTAGTCAATTTAGTTACTCCAAAGGATACAGATGTTCAGTGCGCACCTAACGCCGGTGCGTCAGGTGAATCAGCTGCTCTCTTTTCTCGGAGATCACACTAACACTATCATTAACTATCAGGTCAATCTAGTTTGAACCTTTCCAGTCAATGATGTAAAGAAAACATCGTTTGAAAAAAACAGAAACATGTTTTATCAAACACGATCGCGAGGTTGCATTCAACACTGATGCATTAAAGGGATTTTTTTCTTATAAAATGGAGGTTATGTAGGGGTGAGTACTAGCAGTACTATTCGTCTTTCACTTCACCTCTTTTTTGCACTGCGTTCCTTGGTCTTTCAAAACAGCGCGTGATATCATCCGTAGATCTTTACAAACTTTGGGCAACTTCTCTTATATCCAGTTCCGATAAGTAAGGCTTCAGGCCCTGGCATTTAAACTGACCAATTCATCCGAGTAGACTGTCGCGGGAAGGGCAAGCACAATAAAACATGCTAGTCATATGAAAGTGATACCAACAAACGGTCTAGCAACTATAGCGTTGTCAATGGGTAGTCTGAGACTTGGTTAATTTCGAACCAAACACCACTCACAACTGTTCATAGTTGTATTCCTACAGAATTTCCAGTCAGCTCCTTTCGAAAAGAAATACCAAACTCGAGTTTTGCTCTTATGCGGGCTCATCAGTGATGTATACCCTTGTCACGGTGGGGGTCATAACTCTGACCACAGCAGTGATCTTATAAAGGCGAAATCCGAATCTAATGCTTCTTTCTGAACGGGGCTGACTGTAAAGTCTCTTTGAATACAAAATTTACGGACAACTGAGATAGTTGTTCAACGTGAAACGAAAGTTCTGACGGGGCGATGATGTTATCCGGTCCCTAGAGCAACATAGGTCTTATTGACTGCCCAAGTTTAATCGAACACTTCAATCTGAAAGCAGCACAGAGGTCCGGATTGGCAGCTGAACGTTCGACCGGATGTGTTTTCATTTTTATTTCTAATTCTTGTTATGTAAGACCTTGTCAAACAAAATTCCGTTCTTTCCTCCCTGGTAAACATTGTCCGTTTGTTGTCAACGCCGCTCACGGATGCTAGGAGAGAGATAATGGTAACCGGGTTGTCACCGGTTGCACAAACAAACATGAAACAGTAATGCAGACTCTGTCCACACGTTCCTGACCAATCTATTTCAACTGTATCTTTTGCATTTGTATTACACGTTTGCCTCAAAACTTTGGAAAAAGCTAGTAGACTGGAGTTTTCTTATCGTTAAAATTAGTTAGCTGGCGTCACCTTTGCCCCAATCGATGTATGTTACACAAAAGCCTGATACTGAAGAACAAAAATATTGAAGAAATGGTATAATGCCAGCTAATCTCTGTTAGTACAATATTTTTATCGCGTGGAAAGGGTTTGTTAAAAGTGACAATAATTGTTCATGGTCTGGGTGCATATTTTATTCCAACTTCGTGTTAAATATACACAACTAAGGTTATGCTAGTGTAGAAAATGACAAACGAGCAGGACTAGTTCCATCGTAGCACAGGACTATTCAAGAATCGCTTGCTTCAAGTATAGTTATCCAGGTTGCTTGTCTCTGACAAACGGCAAGCCGTTTTCCTATCGATCTGGTTTGGCCCATCAAAATGCAAGAGGCATGTATCTTTGCAACATTAAAATTGTATTCGTTTGCTTCTAGCTGATTTTTGCTTGGGGGAAAGGTTGCCATTAGTAAGTCTTGAGGTCTAGCACTTCACTCAAAAAAATTGTGTCCATTAAGAAAGTTTCATGAAGTAAACCACATAGATGAAATTCATGATACACTAAAACACGAATTTAGCACACGTAGGTCATTAGTGTAAGCCATATCCGAATCAAAATTTCCGATACGTATGCATGAACGCCACTGAAACTCTGGTCAAACCGGAAGAAGTATCTTTCTAACAAATAACCGTGAAAGACATACGAATAAATAAAGCAAGGTCATTAACTACTAAAGGATTGGATGAGTTAAAATAAATTTTCCGTGCTGTGAGAGGATCACACAAGCAACCACTGATAGTAAAAACGATAATCCGTATGTTAACGAGGTTACATGGAATGCCCCCTTGAAAAAATCTACCGGCTTCCCATAAGTGAGTGTATCAATATCACAGAGGACGTGTGTCGTTAATGAAACGTTCCGATTCATGAGAGAGACTTGAGAAACGTTAAAGTTATTTGCGTTTTTTGTCGCATCATGAACACCATCTCCAATTGACTGCGTAATGCTTTGAACTCGTGAGGAATGTGCATCAACTTAGTCAGGTTTAAGAAATGTTAATGCGGTTGACTTCAGGTTGATAGCCGAGTTGACTGTATGTGAATGTCAACAACTTCAGTATAATTTAATGGGAATGAGAATGAGTGATAAGGGATCAGGGTCAAAGGGTCAGCTGATCGAGGCTAAAGCTTAGATGTCAGTCTTTCAGTAACATGCGCATTGATGGTCATTCAGCTGCTCAACATTTACAAAACGATTCATAAATCCATTACACTGGTTCCTAATGGTTTCCTGAAGTGGTCATAAGATCGTGTAGGTTAAATGGAGTTTCCTCAAAATATCGAACCTGGACAAAATTAAATGCACGTTAATTTACTGCCCATGTTACACAAGCGTCCCGGGTTTCAAAAGCGGTCATAATTATGACACTACAACTTCAGTGACCGTATCCTTTTAAACGTTTGTTTATCAATCATGCCCTTTCTCCTTGCTCGTTACTTCTTGCGTTTAGTTTATTTAAAGTTTGATTTACTTATTGATACACACAATTAGAACACTGAATCAGTTGGCCGGAGTAAGCATTCAACAATATACTATATTAATTCACTTCACACCTTCTCCTCGGTCACAAATATGTGAACAGAATGAACACAAAAGCAACTTACCCCAACTGAGAAAAAAAACCCAGTTAGATCTGCATGTAAAGTGACCTTCACGGTCAAACACAAAAAGTACGTAACACCTTTAAAAAGACAAGATTGCACAAGAAATGTGGTCAACCTTTTTTAAATTCCCCATACGTGCTGTCCACGTGACCACTTGTGAATATGTCTTCTTTCACACATATCGGTTTGAGTCGTCCCTCTTTTCGTCCACTGTTGACAAGTTTGTCCTATTTAGTCATACGTCACATAAAAATGCTGTGAATAAATGTTGTGAAAATAGTGTTCCATGTTGAATTCGCCAAAACTAGATCACGTATGTCAAGGAAAAGTAGAGTGCCATTCAGGAACTTTATAACGATATTCTATGAAACACAACTCGACTGTTGAAACCCTCAATCGTAAAACTGAATCACGTGATGCTCAGACTATGATTCACTTTCAGTTAGTCGAAATTTTCATTCTGGTTGAATTATCCTTGAAAAGCCTGACTACAACAAGTCGTATGAATATTTACCATAAAAGTTCTTATACTTCATTTATACCAGCTGATTGTAGACAAACAACTGGGAATAACTTTAGGTCTATTCCTTGCAATCTAAACCTTTGAAAAGTTTGCCACCCCTGGAAAAATAATTGTTTACAATTAAGGTTGGCATTGTAAGTTTCTCTCAGCCACTGTTGCTGTTAACAAAACAAGTGACATTTAAGAACGTTACATGCTTCATATTACGCATATTCCATCAACTGTGGTGTCAAAATAAGCTAACGCTTTCGTCACTGGCCAAGGCGTGTCCTGGGCTAACGATGTGCACCAGAGACACATTAATGCAATAATGGTATTGAAATCATTCATTCGGTGCCGGAATGAATGCAAAGTGGAATTTTATGGAATAAGTATGTTTCTGTTTTTCAACAATATGTGATATAGCTTTGCTGCAACCTCAACTGAGTTCACTCAGTTTGTAGTGCGTAACTATTGAATGAGCTCGGTGACGTGACGACTCAATTTCCAGTTTGTTGGTCAGCTTATTGTCACAATTAAGAGTACATTCCCCAGATCTGCCTCAGGTCAACAGAGTTAAAATAATTATATGAACCATGGGGCAGGTGAAAATAGTACGCTACCACAATTGGCCCGTGTGGTTGCTCGTATGGGGAACAAGTTTATTGCGGTTTTCTATGCATGTTAAAAACACTGTCTAATATCAAACGTTTGTGGTTGGGAAAAAGACTGCACGAAACACCAGCGAGTGATCAGCTATCCATATTTTGAAAGATAGGCAGATGAAACATGTCATCAAATTTATTGCTGACATTTATTGATGACTTAATTGCTTACCGGAACTGTTTACAAACATACAAGTAAATACCAGCAAGACTTATAAACGACTAACGAACTGCCCTTCATGGAGAAAGGAAAAACTGGAAGGTCACTGTTCAATACCGACTTACAGAAATCTATCTAACATACAATTATCAGATTGAAACACCAGTATGTTTCTGACAGGTCTAAATGCGAAATATTTTGCCAACACGGTTTGAAGTTTACGAAGGCAGTTGGGCGGGTTAATCTTTAACAAACCATAATACCGTTATGTGAAAGTTTCGCAGTGGGCATTTCTAACCTCCTGAAGGATCCTAATACATACTGAAGATTGATTCTTGGGACAGTGTCGCACGAGAAGTGAGCATCAGTGTTTCAGGTTTGCTAGAATGGTAAAGTAACCAGGACCGCTTCACAAAGTTAAAAACAGTATGGACCCATGACGTTAAACGCAGTAGCAGCTGATACGCCCCGATGAACGTTGCGCAATCTCACTGACTCAAGCAAAGAAACCACTCTGTACGAACAAAATGCGTTTTAAATAAAATTCTGCGATACCGTCGGCTTAATGTCACCTAAGAAAACAAAATCGTTTTACCAAAAAGGCGATCACTTTTAACTAAGTCTCAATCGTCATGCCTTGCAGTACTTCAAAACTAATTGAATAGGAATGACCTTTCCCAACATTAACCACTTTGATAACGCTGTCCTCCGAGCCAAGTCTACCGGTAAAAGTACTACTGTGTCCTTCGATTAACTCGTCATAAGCGCCTTGGTCTTACTTTAAAGTCGGCTCAAGTTAATCAACAAGCCGTGGATAAACTGCTATATCTAATGGCTGGCAGACTATCTAAGATTCGACTTCATGACCAACGTGGTGGTCTACAAAAGCAATACTACATTTGAATGCGTTCACGCACGTCTCACTTTGATACTACTGCTTTACGTAAACTTGTTAGAGGAGCATTTTTCTCCGGGACACTGTCGTACTTACATTCTATCAAAAGCTACTTTATTCCACTTTCTAATTAAATGGTAAATTTTGCCAACATCCCACATTAATACATGATTTGTGTGTAAATAACTGTTAAAACAGATTTTTACATCCTCTAACATAATGAATGAATTAATGACCTTTTGCAAGTCGTGCTGAGTGGACATGTTTAATTGCGGTACAGTAAACTTCCAACAAAACCATGGGAACAGTCTATGATTAAAATATCAAAGAAGGACACTTGTTTTTCTATGTTTCCAGCCGAATGTTGCTGAGACAAATGGATGGTCAGAGTTGAAACCCACGGATCACCTCACTAACATGTTCCGTATTTTTTCGAAACATAACTGCATAGTCATTTTGTTGTGTAAGCTCTGTATTCGCTGAAGGTTCTGACGTAATCATTCTCGTTGCCGTGTGATTGGAACCGTTCATCCCATCCTAATATGCACTCATGTGCATTCGTTTTTCTTATCTTGTATTCGTGGGCAAAACTTAAACAAGTTTTGTGTAACTGATTGATGACGATAAACAAAATACTTGTATCTCACAACGTATGTCCCTTGAGGCAATGTACAAAGGGAACTCAGTGTTTCAAGTTAAGTAAGAACCGTCTCTTTAAAATCAGGTCATTAATATTAAAAGTCATGTTAAATGTACTAATCACGTTAGCTCATTACATATTTCGGCCATATGAAACTTGTTTCTTAAAAGTTCAAAACAATCACTTTACGACAGCATCATCCTTCAGCTTAGTTGGTGCTGATGAGATGCACTAAACAGAAACATCTGTCCTTTACTTTACTGGTGATCACTAGGTCTAGCTGCTTGTATAATTACTCACCGATAGGAAGATGTATTGGGAGAGTTTACTTACATTTAAGACCAACTCGGAATTGAGAATAAAACTGTGATCGGAGGGTAAGCACGTTTTAAGCTCACTTTATGGCTGGGTCGACCTGTTTTCCATTTTTGGCCACATGCCCATAGGTCAAACAGGTAAGAACAGGTTCGTTTAGCTGCAGTGGCGATGTCGCTGTTCAGTTTAGCCGTGACAGAAATCAAACGACTGCACAGAGAAAAGTAGTTTGATGGCGTCACTACCATGTTTGCCCTTTTATCCACCACAAGCCAAGCTTTTGTGCAGACCTTATTTCGAAGGAAAATCATCGATCGGCTGTGCTAACAAATCACGACTGAGTTTAACTGTTTGGGAACGATTACTCAAATGGACAAGTGTAGTTACGAACCCGTGTAGTACGATTAACCTTCGAAATGTTCCGTCATGCTTTTCCTATATTTCAATGGAGAGAGTTTAAAACGTACGCTTCAAGATCCGCAGCAGTGCACAACAACCTAGATATCCACAAAGCCTGAAAGAACCCAAAGGATATGACAGGAAAATCTTGTTTTCTCTGGGTTATTACAGAATGAACTTCATGACCTAACAACACAGTTATCGATTGTCTCTGCAGATCGAACGCACATTCCACACGGGATAAAAATAACGGATGCAAATGGCAAACAAAATTCATTTTGTTTGTTCGTTCATCATGTTAAATGTACCAAAAACACAGGTATAATGGTTGATAACAACGCGGTGTTGAACCACCTTTTAGTAAGGAAATCTGAATTACCAAGCTTAGCGTTTTTCAGAGTGACTTAAGACTAAATGGCTGCTTGATAAGCGTATAAAATAACCTAATTTTGATGTAAATTTTCTAACTTACCTAACCACCTGCATAAATTTTACCACTGATTCGTCGAACTAACTAGACTACCGAGTATAAAGCATCTTTCTAAATCATCGTGTTTAAACTGACACACCCAAAGTGCATAGGATGCTAGACTAGATGCAAATTACTCCTGATTCACATCACTAAACAAACTTATCTATACATGTAGAGAGTTTAGATGAGAGCTGGATGTGTAACTCACTAGAACAACTTAACTTTGGACTATATATTCAACTTGATTGATAGTACCCTATGAAATATATCCAGGTGGTCAACATTACATGATATAAGACAACTAGGCGTGTTTTAACCGAAAAGTTGAAGTTCCAATTGAAAAGGTTGCCTTAACTGTGACAACTCTCTATGAAATATGAACATGTCAACAGAGATCTTAATTTAGCCTACAGGATGTGGTATGTCAGGCTTTCTATCCTGTTCGTCACATTCTTAAACTTGATCTGACTAATGGCTTTCGAGGACATCCATTGATGTAACGTCATCAGATGAAACGTCTAGAATTCAAACTAAATTCGTTCGATGATAGCGCATGCTAACTTTGCAATACCCTATCCGAACATGGTAAGGCAACTCCATCATTGGATGCCGTTAAGCGAAAACCTCAGGCATACATTCATGATACCGTTTAGTCCCCAAGCTTCATGTCCATCTGGACATTTTGCAACCCGTGTGCAGCATTCAACGTAAATACTAGCAAAACCAGTTAATGTGTGGTTGTTGAATGTTTGAGTGATGTAGTCAATTAATACTTCTGATTCAATATTTGGATTCAACATCGCCTCGTCATACTTCACATTTCTATGGGCCTTATCATACACATGCGCACCTATATATTTCAATCTATGCTCTTCTAATACAGTTCAACTCAAAATCAGATGCAAGTAACCACTGTGAAATGCCTCTGGTCAAAATTCCGACGACTTTATTCACTGGAGGGATTTACTTTCGAATGTCTTGCTCTAGAGTAAAAGTTAAGTATGCTTTGGGTTCAATGGAAACAGAGCGTACAATTAACTGTTTGTTGATCAGAAATCTACCATAACTGACTGTCATCTCAATGTCTTACTTTGAAACGTCAGAAACTGCTGTTGTATAGTTCTTACTTCAAGAGCGGATTATCACGAAAGTGGCCTGTGCAATCGGTCTGTCGAAGCAACTGAGTTGAATGATCAGCGATGCAGATTGGCAATACAAAGTGATATTGTTGATCATCGAGTCCACCAGTAGGTCGCCTCAATCTTATTCTTCTTGTACATAATTTATCCTCAAATTAATCACGGGGGAAACGAAAAGAAGCAGAGCTTCGTAGCGATCCCTCAATACTAATAAACTACAAAATCGAAGAAAGATGGAGAACGGTGATCAGTAGCCAATCAATTAAACGAAGTGGAGGGCACGTGATCTGAACCGTTAAATTTACTTAAGTTAGTCGTGTTATAGATCGTTATATATCAAATGTTTACTTGAGATGGCTAGTCGCGATTGCCTCGGTTAAACACGAGAAGCATTGACGGGTTGGATACAATACAATAGCGAATGCCTAGTAGCCTTTAACCCGATATTCTGTGGTTAATGTCTGACGATTGAGAAAACCGATGATTTGCGTACAACTTGGATGCATGATCACGGCCGTAACCCATCTCAACAAATTTTCCTAAACCCCAGAGTAAAATTAATTAACGCTTCTGTCGAGACGGTTTTCGTCATAGTTACTTGCAAGTTGATTGGCATAATTTGTCTTGGTGCCATCAGTATAGAATTCAAACATGATGTAGTGAAATGAGCCGAACTATGAGTTACATACATCCAGTGTAAAAATCCTTGCAACATAGCATCTACGTGAGTTCAATTTGAGATGTTAACCGGAGTATGTAAAGTATTATGTAAACTTTTTACGTATTTCACTCGCGTTATGTTCTGTTTCGTTTGTTTTTACAAAAGTTGTTAGTAATTTCAAGAAATTTTCAGATTTCCCAATATCACCAAAATGCAAGAAACACAATGTGAGAGTGATATGAATGAATCGTAGTTTTTTTTCAAAATTGAGCAAGCGATCTATCAAACTATTGTAATTATTTGTAACATCATTTTTTAAATTCACACCTAACTGTATCCTTCCTGATAATCACCCTTTGTATCTTGGAGTCAACCAAGTGCTCAATAAAGACCATTTTAGTTATCAACCGACATGTGATTCAGTCTATAAATAGTTCAGTTGTGTTGTTTACCATTTCAAACTTGATATCACAGTCTGAGTTGTATTTCAAGTTAGGTTGCCAGGTGGTAGTCACATGACTTCCATATACTGCCCAACTAGTCTTTACTTTAGATAAGAGAAAAATATTGACCGATCAATGATGTATACTGCTACGTTTGATTAGTCTTAGTCGTCGTTGCCGTTGGAAGAATGTGAGTATCAATCCATTTCGAATGGGCATCCATGATCAGTAAAATCACCTGACCTTCAAACGGGTAGAAAAATCCAGACAGATTCGCTACCATCGTGTTTCTGGTCCTCGCCAAGGGTGAAGTGGTAAATTGGGGGGCTGTATTTCGGTTGGCATAATTTACATGAGATAAAAATTGACACAATGCCACCATCCAATGTGAATCACTACGGGTAAAAACGGGATAACGATATCACTTTTACGATGTCTGAGTGAGCATCGTGGAGTTCGTCAAGGATAGATGGTCGCAGTCTCTTCGGAATCACCACACGCGCTACCCAAAGTAGACATCCATTTTGAGGACTCAACTCGGTCATTCTCGATCGGAAAAGTACAAGATCATCAGGTGTCCATTCTAGCCATCCTGCCTGCGTGTACCGCTTGGTTAACGGTAGCACGGTGACTTTGTATGCTTATCGTCGTATATCTGTCGACGTAATAGAAGAATGGTTATAGTGTTGAATAAGATGTAAAAGTTCTCCTGGGATGGATTCTGTGGACTGTGTATCTGGTAATGGCAGCCCACTTAGGAAATCATCAGCACTATTGGATCGTCCGGGAGTGTATTGAGTTTTGTAGTTGTAGGCAAATAAGATGAGACACCAACGAATTGTCCGCGTGGAGGTCATTTGTTGTATCACTTTTTTGTGAACCGTCGTCCAAAAAGGTTCTGGTGAAACCGTTTTACACCAAGTATGATCACCAAAGTTTTCCAATCAAGCTGACAGTAATTCCTTTCTGCTGCGATCGATGTCCGGGAACAACAGAAATTCAGACGTTGCGATCCATTTGAAAAACTGTGTAACAGTACGGCACCAAGATCGTATGAAGCATCACAAGAAATTACGATCAATTTTTCTGGATCATAAAGTATTAGAACGCGTGGCGAAGTAAGAATCTGTCTAATTCTGTTGAAGGCAATCTCATGAATCTGGATCCGTCACCAGCCTTCGTTCTTTCTCAGAAGCTGAAATAAAGGGTAAAGATGCTTCACTACAGAAAGTATAAATCGAGAAGACTGTTACTGAACCTAAAATAGACCACAGCTCGTTCACGTTTTTACGTGATGACGTATCTAGTAGGGTTCGTATTTCCTTTTTCAGTGGTTGTAGGCCATCCTTTGACAGCTTACATCCGAGGTATTGCACCCAGGAAATCAAGAACTCACACTTTTCTCTTTTTAATACAAGATCTGCATCTGGCAGTCTTTTCAAGACCAAATTCAAAGTTTGCAAATGTTGTTCAGTATTGCGTTTGATGATCAGAATGTCATCAAGATATGCACACGTACTAGGTATATCCTCAACAAGGGAGTCTATTATATGTTGAAAAACAGAGGGTGCAGAGTTAATTGCAAACGGAAGACGAGCGTGAAGGAACAGTCTTACATGAGTGTTGATTGTGGTGCAAGGATGCGAATCTTTATCTAATTCAATCAGTTGGTGTAAGTAACTCAAGTCCAACCTTATAAAAAGTTCACCCTCAGGAAAGGATGCATATATATCTTCAACTTTTGGTAAGGGATAACGATCGAGTTAGCACTCGGTTCACAGTTATTTTATAATCGCCACAAATTCTTACTGTACCGTCGGGTTTTGATAAGAGTGAGATGGGCGTTGCCAAATCGGAACACTGGATAGGTTCAATTGTACCTACTTTCTGGAGCCGGTGTATTTCATTTTCAATTTCATTACAAAGAACGTAGGGCAGGGTCCAATCCTTCCAGAACTCCAGTGTTGTTTTCGGCGTGAGTTTCAAATGTGCAGTATAATTCCGCAGCTCTCCACATTTCGTCTGATCGAACAAATTTGCATGTGCATTCAAAATTGCAGATAAGTGTGACTGAGACTCAACTGTATTAGCACTTGACAGGATTTCAGGATGACGTTTAATCCAGTCTCGACCCGGTCTTTTAATTAAATGAATACATAAGTAAGTTAAGCAAATGTAGGACACACGAGCAAGAAAGGTACCGACAACACATAGTGTTTGACCAATGGAACACCGCAACTCAATTTTCGCAGGACACATCTCTGGAACGTGCGATATGGCACCCGAACGCAGCGACATAATGAATAATCCAGTATCGAGCACAAATGCAGCTTGTTGCCCAATTGCATTTAAGGAAACAATAAACGATGTATCTGACGTTGTTCTAAGAATGTGATTGATCGCTGTATTGTCAATCCATTGAATATTCAAGTCCTTGTCGGTTAGGTTAGTTGAACTGGTAGTATACAACTTGCAAGCAGTATGCATTCGGAATGTGAACTTTCCGCTGACAGGATCGACAAATCAAATCCAAGTGTGGAAAATCAGTCGGTTTTGAGTGTTATTCGCCATAACGATAGCAGATAAGCTCCTTACTTTGTTTGACACATGCCACCTGGTTAACATCAGTGTGTAACATCGGTCCCATGGAAGAAAATCCTGCGAGTCCATTGACAAAACCAGCATGATGGCGCACAACATCACGAGGTTTCTACCATGTTAAGAGTTGTTCATCTTCGGACAGTAATCACTTTTTCGTTACAAACACCAGCAATAAGTCCTTGGATAAGCGATGTCTGTTCGACAAGATGCTGTGGGATCTGTCCGTAAGCACAGTCTGGAAGAGCCGAGAGAAGTCGTGAGATAAACTCTGACGAATCCATCACTGCGTCTTCGTATTGTATGTAATTTACAGTTTGCTGTAAAAACATTTTGTTGTCTCCCCCATCTGCTGTCTAATGACTCCAGTACGGATGATAAGCCTTGTTTGCTGTGTAATCATAAGCTGTCAAAGTGCCGTTGTTCTTCCTGACTGAGGTAATGACAGATTGGTTTGATTTTTACAATGTCATCCACATTCTGGTTATTACCAAGCACCATGAGCAGGTGAACATAATTGCTAAAGGTAGTTTTCCACTGTAACCACTGTTCGGCAGTAGGTTTTTCTGTGGGTAAGTTTCAAGATAGAGAAGAAAATAAGCCATAATCTAATTAATTTATGCACGCCACCAAATTGTTCAGTTTGCCGCCCAGGAAGCTATAACGGTTGCTTAAATGGATCTCAAAAAGAATCTAAGAAAACGGCTGTCGTCCAGCCTCTCTTTCCGTTATCACCATGAAAAGGCATTCAGGACGATCTATGCTCTAAAAACATAACAAAACACACACTTTTCCGCACAGCGAACGAAGTATTTCAAACCTTATGTTCACCAGTTGCTTCAATAGATTGACTTAGTGGCACTTACTGTCCATAAAAAGGATATAAATGTGTCGGAGGGTGTTCAGCGAGCTACTACGAAAACACTTGAAACCCTACCTGAGTTTCAACTGAAAATCATTGGTCTTTGCCAGCTACATAACGAAAGGCTTTGAAGCAAACTAATTCGCACTTACTTCTTTTTCTGTGAAGAAATATTTTTTAATTCATACGAGGAAGCTGCAAAGGTAAAGGCTTCGACTTCTCGTTATACATTTTCACCTTCATAGGGTGGTGATAAATTGGATTATGATAGCACTATTTGTTCTCAGCACTATCTTTAGGTTAGCATTTAAGGCGCTGTTGGACACATATCTTCTCATTTGAAGTGATCATCAAGATTAGCAAAGTTTGGTTATCCTCTTTTGGAAATTCTATCGCTTCTTGATGACATTATTATCTTTGAGAGCAGTACTAACCCACTGTTTTCATTACCACTTTTCAAGAAAACCGAAGCTTGTATGTCATCGGATAAAAGTTGAACAGACCCGGGGAGCATGGGCTATTAGTCTGGTATGTACAAGTCAATCACCGACTCACTACACGATGGAACTCTTAACCAGTGATGATGTTACTTCGATTGATGATAAAACATTTGCAACTTAGATGCTAAGCTAAGCAAGCGAGTAAACACCCAGCGCGCACGTTTTCGTCATGTTGTTTTGAAGCAATCCGTTTTGTCCGCCGTAAGGTTCAAATGAGACAATTTAATCTTCTTCGATCCCGAAATGCGTCCGTTACCTTTTACTAAACCAATGGAGTGCTAAATGTTGTTCTTTGTGGAGTTTTGTCTGCCCGTTTTTCAACATTACAACGATTCCTAAATTCTCATACGAATATCTGTTCACTAACATGATGACAAACCTGAACAAAATCACTTGAAAAAATCAAGTCGAGCGTGAACAAAATCCAGAAGAACACCATGATGCTAAAAAAGATCTGACGTCGTGTATGGAAGCAAATTTTAGAGTGATTCAAAGCTACTATGTGAATTAGCATATATATGTGGGGGCTTGGTCGCTAATTTTACACCTCCCTAACATCTGTTCATGAAGTGTACACTTATATCATTCCTGTCTCATGGATGCGATCGTGTGGATATTATGCAATCCCATACCTGTAACCTAATTAAAAAGTTCAGATCATTTGAAAAGCTACAGTGAGATACGAATTCTTATACGTGTTAATCCAGAATAAGATAACTGATTGCTGAATATAAAATAACAACAAAACAAACTATCAAACAGATTCTACGTGACACTTACGTCGTTGTAGGGTAAGACAGAGTCGAAGACCGTTTTTGTCACAAATAAGGTGGCGCCTTATTTCATACAAACTACGTTCGATCGAGTCAAATAAAAAATGAAACATATGAGTTGAGAACACGTACTTTTCGGAGGAATAGTATGCAGACAATATGGCAGATCTTGGTAGCTATAAGTTTAAGTCGAATTACAGTAAACATGCATCAATGATCAGTCGTGGTTGACGGTAAAGACAGGCCGAACAGTTTGCCTCTTTGAACTGATTTACTGATATGAGTTACAAAGAAACGTAACGACGTTTAACAGTTTATTCGTAAGATGGATGCACGATTGACGGGTTAACCTACGACGGGGTAACGTGCATTAGGTGAGAAATTCAGACTGTACTATTGTCAACACAGGTATACTTGAATAACCCAGACAGAGACACGAAGTTTGTGAGGCGAATTAATGTCGTACACTCTTTGCAATCGCGAACAGGACACTTAGATCTAGGATAAGTGAACAGCTGAATAAAACCGAACGAACAGCTACCCGTGGCTCCATAAAACTACCGCGGAGCCGGTTAATAAAACCAAAACAAGCGTAGTGCATCCATACTCAAGATAACTTTAGGAAGCCAAGGATAAACAGTAATTTATTTTCATCAAATCGTTTATGTAGTTTAACGTCAATTACCACACGCTTAGGATCAATAAGAATTTAAGGAATGAATTCACCTGGAAAGCTTTATCTTTGCTCTGCGGTATTCACACTGATAAAGGAAACAAATCGTTTCCTCTAGTTACTCGTTGTCCCTGACCTTGAGATGGGCTGTGTGTAAAAGCAGGGTGATTCCAACGTCTGTGTAAAGTCCTTGTGTTAAAAAATTCAGAGTAAAACGACAGAATACGAGTGTTATTTACCAGTCGATCTACAGAACCCGAACTCCATTGATCGATTTCAGATTACTGTAAATGGCCAGCTAAACATGGCATTTTCAACTGACAGAATGGCTGAGTTCAAGTAGGTGAACCTTAACACTTAATCCATTATTCTTCCAGGCATCATAATGCTGTCAGCTAATCACAGCAAAATGTAGCTGATGTATGACAATTTCACTAGAAAAAGAACTCCAAATAAAGTTGATATAGTTTCTAATCACACTGTTTTTAAGTAGTCAGATAACGACTGGTTTCAGTCGAGAACTCATGCATAATTTAAATGTCACCTAGACAACATCTCGTTATCTAATCATGGATGGTTGGTTGACTGGCACAGATCAAATGGAGTCAAAACAAGACAACAGTGGGTTTTCCTTACTTCCCCGAAAGGCAACTTTACAGCTGTTTACGCACACAACTTTTCGCGTTAGATCCGGTCAAGAAATGACAACTAAATTATTAGTTCAATGTTATAATGAGTACACCTGCAAAATTTCTGAGATTAATAAAAAAAAGACTACTCATGCCTACGGTCTTATGTAACAGGATCTACTTCTAAATTTGCTCAAACTTTTTGAAGCAGAAGAATAATGGGGGAATTGGTAAGGGATATTTTTGAAGCAAACGATTGAGAACGTTAAAACACGTCCAGGATTCGAGGAGACTGGAAAAAAATACCACTACCATTAGACAAATGTCTCATAGAGGTAGAAAATGGATAGCAAATTTATTGGGCATGAACCGTACAATGATAATAATTTTAAAAAAAGACAATCCTGGGCCGTTTATTCAGCACGTACTACCAGTATCAGTTCGGCGTTGTAATTTATTCAAAGCAGAGATGGTTGTGGTTGGAAAACCAGGCCAAGTACAGATTAACGAAAAAAAGAATATGGCCTGGCGCATGTGCGAGTGAATGTTAACTTTCTAATTAGCTGATAGCGTAGAAATATTTTTAAAGATTCCAAACTAAAGTGTGGGTTGTACCAGACAAAATTTTGAATGCAAATGTGTTAGGCAGTGCAAACTGATGAAGTAAAATGCAATTGTCAAATAATATGCAAATATTTCCACGCAAGAATGGTTTCAAAAATTTAGTGTGGGTTATACTAACCCTGGACAACTAACAGGTGAACAATACATTTGGCGAGAAGCCCACATTCATTGACGATTAGGTGTTGCAAGATGAGGGGAGAATTTGAGCGTCCAATACGAAGATATGTTTCTAACCTGACCATGAAATCATCGCATCCTACTGTCACTCAGATATTGATAATCAACGAGAAAAAATCGAATTAAAAGCTTGCTAATTACATAAACAGGCGAGAAATCAACGGAAACGTTTTATATCGTTTAATCTACATAGGTGACATCATATCAATATATTTGGCCATGGTAGGAGATAAACTGTGAGATCGTAACGGATTTTACAGTTCAGACAAACTGTTCAATGAGACAAACGCATCTGTGAAATTCCTAACACCACCTCAGCTATATGATTCGTTGAAAAATGTGATCATGAATCTAGTTGTGAAAAACAAGCGCTTCGACAGAATTCGAATCAGCGACAAAAACAGCATGTCCGAACACCATAAGCGCTCTATTGGCTGGGTCGTCGGAAGCTCGGAAGTTTCCTGAGTTGGCATGAACACACAGTTAGGTAGGAATATGAACAGGATGAGGAATTCAGCCCAAAGAAATATCCAGTCTAGTGAAAAGGCATGATGATACCTAGCCACTAAATTGAATGAATTAACTACGGCATGAACAATAGTCACGCAAGAGATCACTGGTTAAAAACCCATTGAAAAACTCGATGAGAAAATGGAATAGTAGTTATCTATCAACGACATTAAAATGCCTCGCTCTCGCCTAAAAAAGAACTACTAACTGATTCAAGTCTTCCATCGGCAGAAAGCTGAATGAAACTTACTAGACAAACAGAAGTATCAACGAGATGGCACAAACAACCATGATCACACTGGTGATGTTTTCGGCATATTGTTTACAAAAATCAGCTGTTTGAAGACATTCAACGCTACGGGCACGTAAGATCAAATTCTTACCTCTTTTTTCTTACCGCGGAATGAACCATATTGCACAGTTTATAAGTGTGAAGAAAAGCATTATAGAGATTGACTGAAATAAGTGTAAACCAAATTAACTGGCTGCAGTTATTTCAATATCGGACGACGGAACACATTGAAGCAATTTTGTTCTTAAACGCACACATTTCCTAACCTGCAGGAATAGTTGTAGAATGTGACCAGGTCATCTTAAAGTGCGGATTGTCTTCCAAGTGTATGCCGAGCAGGTGAGGTGTAAAAATATCAACAGATTCAAACTTGTTAATATAACTGAGCAGGACATTAAACTGTGAACAGATCGTAAATAAAAATGAGTATGATCATAATGTATGCTTTAGTTACACAGGTCGACTTTTTAAGGGTTCAACTCCAATAAAAAAAAGGAGGATTTTGCTTTCGGAAGAATCAGTTTACATTGAACACTGTGGACTAAAATAAAGTTTCCTCTCAGGTGTCTGTATGGTAGTGTAAACTGAACTAATACGCGAGCATCAGCCTCATAGCTTTCGACATTTTCAATAAGGAATATCTTGAGAACTTTTAGCTAACATGAACTGGATACTACACACAACTGATCCCGAATTTCTATTTCCAGTAAGCCACTTTAGTGAAAGTAACGATTAGAATTACTCGTTGTATATATTCGATCGAAATATCCCATAATAATTTTAAGGATACCTATCAGTTTGACGTTAAAAGAAGTCCAAATTGCTGGGCCACGGGTTGAAATTAACAAGACAGTTGCCGTGTCTCAGCTTCAGGTGATAGGACAATCTCAGTATAACTCATGAGTGAATATCGCTGAATGCTTGCATATGATGATCCAGTCGTGCCTAATGTAACGTCAACGGCACACTGGTTAACACGAATGCCTCATGAAAGCGTGACCGGAGTATAACTATTGACTGTCACAACGAGACTAGACTTTGACGCGTTGTGACGGCTTGCGCATCTCGATGACCTGTTGGGCTAAACTGGACGGTGTGGCCACTACACCGATAGAGTCAGTCATGCCAGGTAGGCCAATAGGTAGAGTTCACACAAACTGGTATCCTGGTTGGGGGGTTGGAAGAAGATTGGCATCTTTTTCCGAAAAATGTAACAGTTCTGGTACACTGCCACCCACCCGCTGCCTTGCGGTATAGGTTTTTTGGCCAAAGGCTTTGGTTGAGAACCCTAGTTGTTCTCTTGTCTAGGTCTGGGCGCCCTGACAGTATCTCAGCCAACACACAACCATGAATAGTCACAACACAAGTAATTCCATGCTGCATCGGTCGTCTCGCAGTATAAACCGCGTCGCCCTATCTGCTGCATACAGCAGAGTGGGTAGGCGATAACATGCTACTGCTGACCCGTCCCCCACTGTCCTATCAAATTTGGTCCTCAGGCCCTTCCCAAACTCCATTTTCGATAGTTACTCCACAGGTCCCGCAACAGATGTGGCTAACCGTGGTAACACTGAGCCGGTAAGTTCCGTCTCTTGCCATTCAGCTTCAAGCCTCCCTCCTCCCTTGCTTAGACCCAGAATGCGAATTAATATAGGTGTCTTCAACGCTTGCACTCTAAAACAGATAAGTCAACAAGCCGACCTTCCACGAACGTTAGACTCATTGCATATCGATGTCTGCTGTATCTCGGAAACTAGAATCTAGGACAGTAGTCAGCGTATGGAACTAACATCACCCGCATTATCTACCCGATACTGGTTATACTTTTCGGGTGACTCCACGGCCGCTGTTAAAGGTCAAGCTGGAGTAGGTATAGTCCTCAGCACGACGGCCGCAGCCGCACTAGTAGATTGGATTCCTGTTAACAGTACACTTTATACTGTCCGCTTGGCAGGTACTGTTAAGGCCAGCTCTAGACGCAAGACAATAAGAAATTTATTCATCGTGTCTGCTTACCCTCCAACTGACTGCAGTGACATCGGCGTCAAAAACGCGTTTTCCTCAGATCTAGCTGCTCTCCTTCGATCGACACGTGGCTCTGATATAGTCGTTCTGGCCGGAGATATGAATGCTCAGGTCGGCCGCCTTAATGAAACCGAATCTCGTTTAGATGGCAGGTTTGGAATAGCGTCACATCGGTCAGATAATGATGGGCACTAGTTTTAGGCATCGTTCACGTCATTGCTATACTTGGCGCCCGCTTGCTTCGAATCAGGCCTGGTCTCAGATAGACCACATAGCTGTTAGTTACGGGTGGCGTGGTTCCATCCAAGACTGTCGTTCTTATTGGATCACATACTTGGACTCAGATCATGCACTGGTTGTCGTTTTGTTCTCTTTTGCTGGACAACGACCCCACCAACAACAACGACTGGTTGTTGAGAAATTGGTTTTACCATCGGTAAAGCATAAGTACCAAACCAGCTTAGAAAGCTGCCTTAGTGGTATTCATTCCGAAGATCCTAATCGCTGCTGGACACAAATCTCACAGGCTATTCGGAAAGCAGGTACTATAGAATGCGGCATAGGGATACATAAGTTTGACAAACATTGGATTTCAGAGAGATCTCTGAAGTTGGTGTTGCTGTTTGACAATTTCAGGCGGCACAAGCAACGCTAAACGCAATTTCGCGTTCTGGTAAGTGATTCGGAATGCGCTTTGTAACATCGAAATGTAAAGCGCTTCTGCAAAACTGCTGTGATTACATAGATTTAATGTTAGATAATGAAGACATGGAAGTTGTTGACCGGTTTGTGTATCTGGGAAGCTGCATCAGCGGTGGAGATGTACGGAATGAAATAGAGGCGCGTATTTCTAAGGCTAGGACGGTGTTTACCAATCTGAGGCACTCACGACGACAGCAAGGTATCTCTCTGAAGCTTAAGGGTAGCGTATATCAGACAACAGTGAGGGCAGTATTACTTTACGGCAGCGAAACCCGGCCGCTCAGGGTAGAAGACGTGAACCGTATTCAGGTGTGTGACCATCGATGTCTGCGTTCAATCGCTCGTATCGGGTGGCACCAGCGAGTAAGCAACGAAGAGGTTAGGAAGCGGGTGTTTGGCACTGATTGTCAAACGAGTTCTTTTATTCAGTCACTACATTTGCATAGACTTAGATGGTTAGGTCATGTACTAAGGATGCCAGCTAGTCGTTTGCCACACCGAGCACTGTTTGGCGACGCTGCGGCCGATTGGCGTAAGGCGGGAGATGGACAGACGATGACCAGGCGTAGACAAATGAAATCGTTCACGAAGGGGTTGGTCACTGTAGATCGGGTTCGTCTCTCGGGCTGGAGCTTTCGCAACTCGCAGAGTCAGTGGCTTGAAACCTTAGGTGAGATTGCGGTTAACCGAGCTCAGTGGTGTGAATGTTGTCGTTGTCTGTGAAGTGAGTGCACTTAATGACGCGAGGCAATGAAAGCCGTAAGGAAGCTGTCTTGCTGATGACGCCTTACGTACAGCTCAGTTGTTTTTCTGCAAGGTGTAGGTGCCTTAATGTTGTATGTTTGAATATAGACGTAGTTATTTTTAGTAGTTAGGTACATTCCCTCCCCTTCTTTTTTTACTCTCTTCTCATACAGGTTTTTCATTTTTTCTCCTTCGTGGTTGTGTGGCAGTTAAGCATCAGTGTGATGTACTGCTCATGTGTTGCTGTCTATAATGATGATGATGAAACGTTAATATCGATAACCAAGAATACGCATAGGACGTGGGAGTTTCGGTGAGGATAATAACTGAACTCAAACGGGACTGGGTACACGTGAAGAATGAATTGAATATTACCAAGTCAAATGATGACTGGAAACTACCCAGTTCAAAGGGAATACTGACAACACGAAACTTCCATTTAAGTGCAATCCAAACAACGCACATTCTCTAATGATCCATTCACCTGAGAGCACACACTCTCTACCTCTTTAGAAATACTAAGCTATTTAACGACTGGAGCGCTGTCCAAGAAAGTCGTCATATCACCTAGGAAAGCCTCACTCATTCTTCATACATTTAATTTTTGCATTGACTATTGGACGACAAATGCTCCCCAATGAAACAGTCAGCTGACAGACCTGCTTTTGTATTGATTCGGTCAATCTTAGACTTACAACGACAAGATTTTGCAGACATACGTAAAACATGTGACACACTGAGCAAAATTGCACCAACAGGAACACACGGTGAAAATTAACAAAATCTAATGGAATACGTGGCCTCTGCTTTTTGTGCAGAAGTAAAATAGACCTCCTGTTAGTGTCGTTCAACTTGGTGCGCATCTCTCCATTGTAAACAGTCCGCCAATTTTGCAACAGTTCAGTTTTCAGCTAATCATACTAACAAAAATCTCGTCCACTTTGGTAATATTTTCTCGCAACAAGTTATCTGTGCCTTAAGGTCAGAGCTACGTACAGTCAACATTCTCAAAAAGTCATGGTCTAATGGAGTTGAACGCGTCTATCCAGACATTATCTTTTGGAATCTAAAGCTTTCACCGTGTACCCAAGCAGCACTAGATCAATTGGTGCCTCAGTTGCTGATATGTAAAAAGCTGACATCTATTTTCCATATACAATCAGAATATTTTTGCGTTCTTTCCAAGGAACATTTTCCACATATTGCCTAAGAACTGTTGTCTTACTTCTGCGAATTGAACTATTTTTGTTTCCTTCGGTCTAGTGAAATGACCAGTCATCAAGACGTTCCAAACATTTTTTCACCACTGAAAGAGACACTATTGCAACCACTATTGAGTAGTAGGATGTCTTGGCCATTTTAACCGATATTGTAAGTACTATTGTTGGTGGAGGTACCAAACACCAGTTTCCCATAAGGTAAGCGTAGTCAAATATGAAACAGTTGCCGAAGAGTCAGTACGAACACTAGTAGTTTCAATGCTCGCTTCCCTTAAGAGCCATCGAAAAATATATTCCAAGTAGGACGAACGAGACCTCTCCCATCCTGATTAGATAAATATTTTCGCCTCCCTCATCATTTGGCCGCGCGATATGAGGTGAGATTGCCAATAATGTGTTGATATTCGTCTTAATTCGGTTCAAATGCTTGCTTATTTTTGGCATTCTCCTAAACTAATATCATCCCCGCATCTTAATCGGACACCTGGGCTCCGCGCGGCATGTTCGGTACCCCAATAATAAAATACCCATCAATTAATGGGTTCTGACCACTTAACTATGGTTTGAACAGACAATAAGCATCAGCCACAGTACCAACCATCGGGTTGCAGGACGGCATACCGAGGTCGAAAAGTTCTTCTGGGTGGTTTGAGTGTCGCTAACACTGAATGTTATGATTCATAACCGAAGCTCGAGCATACGAACTTCATAGCCCATGTGGGCCTACCGTATCGGTCGCATTATAGGACAAAGTACGTAGGTACCACTATACACGGTTGACAAACAAAAAGTGCATCCAATAACTATTCACCATTTATTCATCCAACAGCCACTATGTAATAACATGTACATTTTTCCCTCCGTAATCAAATTAACTAGAAACCGAACCCAGGCACGATAATCCAGTATGTTGATCGAAACCAATGCTCTGAGTATCTGGCTACATGATTGCAACATTTCTGCTAAATTTTCACAAGGTTCCAATATATCTGCGTTGTGTGTGTAGAACGCCAGACACCATATGACTTCTGTCAACTCACCTTGGCAACCAGCTGATACACGTACACTGTGTCGTGAATTATCTGATCATAATGCAGACAGGTTTCGTTCAGTGCATTACAATCTCGTTACTCAAAACTATTGGCTCTCGGCGGTTGTTAATACTCGCAGGCCAAATATACACTCAAACTACTTCCAATTTAGATGTGACGTTGTAGGACGAAGTTTGTATTTGTGGTGATGTATGGCTTCATAAAGAGGTTATTACTTTTGAAATTTTTATATTCGGATTGATAAGTGAAAGCAGACAGTGATCATCTAATTCAACCAGGGATGGTGACAGAACCGTATGCACAGGTGTGAAGTACTCGGAACAGATATTCTTAATTGAATGTCAGCACACTTTCAGGTTAACTTTATAAATTGTTTCTAAATGCTTTAAAACGCTGTTTTTATTGCTGGTCGATGCAGTAGTACACTTATGAGAAATTAAATCATTGATGCTAATTCGGCTTGAAGATATGTTTAGCACACAGTCTGAGATGTACTGTGGGAGTTCTCTACACAGCGATGTGCCAAATCGCCTTAGTTTGGCTCAGCTGTAGATAGACAGTTAAGACAGAACACAGTACCCAATATGAATGCCGAATCTTAGTTCTGCTCTCAGGCTAGAGATTTACATGACTGCTAAGGGCATCGGTTGTCTCCCCATAAGCAGACGGTTGATAGACCGGGTCACACAAAATTTATGGAGCATATCAGCCACAGAATAATTAGCCGTGTGATTTATGGGTTAATCGTACAACCGATTTGCCCGTGTCGATCGGGGTAGAGGAGCAGTAAAAGTCGGTCTACAATGGTGACTGAATAAAAACCAGATGTACTGTACTGATCGGTAGTAAAACGGGCATACACACATATATTCTTTAGACAAATAATCAATGCACAAGGCAAATGTACGGAGGGAAATCTAGGTTTCTAAAACTGAGTAAAATAGTAGAATGGTACAGGGTCACGTATGATTTCACTTCACTCGCTTTCATCAAACAACACTTAAGACCCAACTAGATAAGCAGGATCTAACTGAAATATACTTCCTACAATTAACTATAAGGCACATGAAATGATAAAGAATTTTCAAAAACAAGCATTGAAACGTCCATTAGCTCAGAATAATAGTCACAAGCATGATCAAGAAGTAAAATGCAGTTTCACTTTAGTCACCCTCGTCTGATAGAACACTGTGATTAGAACGATGTGATGGTAATAAAAACATAATCCCCATGACCGGCATAACGGTAAAACGGCCAATTTACTATACAATACCTGGTCGCTGAACCAACTAACAGTTTTATTTCTTGCGTTGGAAAGAAATCTATGTTCATCTGTTCAAAGGAGACGTAGAAACGGAACCGATGAACACGAATTTACACCACTCACCAGAACAAATATTCTCAGCTAGGTTATCGAGAAAGTGATATCCCTCCCAGTTCAGGATCACAAGTAGTCTTCGCAAAAGTTTATGCTTATGCAATCTCCTCTTGGATTCTGTTGTACAATAGGGCGCAGTAGCTGAAGGTACTTGTCTAAACGGCTTGAAAATTATTAACTAGCTTTCATCAAAACCACAACCATAAGAACAATCTTATGTGCAGTCATGTTCCACTTCGTCAGGAGCAATCATTAATCAGAAGTACGGAAGGTATTTCGAATGATTTACAGTCCCAGCCAACCCAAGAGAGCCAGACAGTAATAGAATCGATCACTGCCAAATTAAGTAACCTAGAGGTTCAATCACAAAACAGCTCGTTGAAACAACTTAACGTCAGCGGTTCATACCACACATCCATACATACACAGTAGGCTCATCTCAATAGAAAGACGAAAATCTATTTTGTGTCCAAGACAACGACTTTTGTAACTTTAATGTCAATCAGTAAGATGTCTCAATTCCACTTTTACTATGAACTACGAACATGTTGCACCCAGGGTGGATTGACGAATACATATTCGTCAGGTACTGTGCCCTCAAGTGAAACGGGAGTTCTAATGTTATCAGTCTTTCCGAATGTTGTATGTCGTCACTGGTCGCCTCTCATCGTGATCCTCTACATAATCACCAGACATTTCTTTACGTTTACTACAGGATCGGCTAGTCAACGTACACTTATAATTCTGGAACGTGGAACTTTCCTCTTGCATTTAAAACACTTGCCAACAACCGGTTGAATGGGGCATTTATCTTATTCTGTATCAATTATGGAACGAAATCTTGTTGTCGAAGCTTAGCAACCGATCCGAACGATAACAATTGTGGTTAAAATTGTCTTCATTACCACAAACGGCAATACATTGAAGGTTCACAGTGATGCTTAACCTAAAGTCTCAAGCCGCTGACTCTCCGAGTTGCGAGGGCTCCAGCCCGAGAGACAAACCCGATCTAGTGACCAACCTCTTCGTGAACGACTTCAATTATCTACGCCATCATTATCACAGACAGCGATACATCAGTGGTTCACACTGATGCTTACTGCCAAAGGTCATCATCAGTTCACCTTGCATCATACGCAGTCGGCCGCAGCATCGGCACAGTGCTCGGTGTTACAGACGACTAACTGAGATCTTTAGTACACGACCCAGGCATCTAAATCTTTGCGAATTCAAGGATTTAACAAAAGGACTCGTTTGATAATCAGCGCCAAATGTCCGCTTCCTAACCTCCTCGTTGTCCACCCGTTGGTGCCACGCGATACGAGCGACTGAACGCAAACACCGGTGGTCAAATACTTGAAGACGGTTCACGCCCTCTACCATGAGCGGCCATGTTTCGTCGCAAAGCGTATTCTGTAGCATTTATCAGAACGTGAAATTGTGTTCAGCGGTGTTTGTACAGCCTGAAAGTTGTCAAACAGCAACACCTTATCGTCAGCATAATCAACATCAGTCAACCTTCCACTAGGTAGGAGGTCCACACCGGCATCATTTGAGTGACGCAAACAGTCCTCCATTATTTCGTCCATGACGAAATTAAACAAAAATGATGAAAGGGGACAGACTTGACGAACGTCGCTCCTGGTGTTGAAACTGTCAGGTGATTCACCGTAAACCCTAACCTGAGCCAATATATGGGAGTAAAGCGTCGACAGTATGTTCACATACTTGGTCGGTAAACCCCTGCGTTTAAGAGACTCTAAAAGTGTAGATCGATCCACCGAATCGAACGCACCTTTATAGTCGAGAAATATGGCAATTGTTGGCCAGCGGTATACATGACGCAGCTCCAAAATTTGACGAGGGGTAAAAATATTATCTATACATCCCCGGTCGGAACTAAACCCCGCCTGTTCTTCTCTGATGTTTAACTCCCGAGCTGCAGTGAGTCGACGAAGTTTAACGGAGGCCAGAACCCTAGAAGACTGGGGCCAAGCTAATTCCCCTATGGTTTTCACAAGAGCTCCTGATACCCTTTTTGAATATGGAAACTATTATCGCGTGACCCCAGCACAGAGGGATGGTCTCCGTCGTCCACACAATTTGAAACAGCTGAGTCAAGGCCTCAATTAACACCTCTCCACCTTCTTTAAAACGTACTGGCACGAGATCATCTGGACCAGCGGCCTCATTACGATTGAGAGCCGAGATGTAATTGCGAACCTCAGTCTCAATGGATGGTTCCAAGTCTACCGACCAGGGTGCTACATCACAAGTTTGTGGCTGCAACACACTAGAAGCAGGAGGAGAGCTAAACTGACCCTCAAAGTGTTCCGCCCAACCCTTCAACCTTCTGGACTTATTATAAGTTAGTGTGCCATCCAACTCGTTGATAGCTTCACTAACAAACGGTCTCTTGGGACCATTGGCACGGACCAGCCTAAAGAGTGTGTCAATATTCGCTGAAGCTAAAGCGGTTTCCATTTCTTTAACTTTTTCCACTAACCAAGCCTCACGACCAGCCTATAAACTACATTTCACTTTCCTACGGATATCTCTTCTGGACTTTTTATGTGAACTACCAGGAGGAATGTTCCGTCTAGCTTCTAACAACTCCAGGGATTTCTCCGAGATCCAATGTTTTAGCTGTTCAAATATACCCGGAGATTTCACCAGAAGTCAAAACGTGGCGAACAAGCTCGTTTTCGGTGTATCATCTTCAGGCCAAATACAACACAATAAATATGAAATTAGTTGTCAAGTCAGGATTTTTGTGAAATTTAATACAGTGTGAATCTAACGTCATTTTGGGATTACGGACATGGTTACTGTGGTGCCGTGTCAGGTGTTGCAACCACGGCAGACCATGGTAACTTCAGCGCTTGAACAAAAGATTTCTGCGCACACAGATTAGGATTTCGCAGCCGGATTCCGATAGCCTCCGCAGCAGCCAAGATGCGACATTTCACACCTCTGGTGGGAACACGTGTGACACGGTAGATCGGCTTGAATGCGACATCCACATTGACTCTGTAACCCGTATCAACTAGGTGAGCCAAAATTGCGCTGGAAATCTTTCGTTGTTGTCCGGTTGTCAACCACGCTGGATGATGTTTGCGTATTCTCTCCGACAAACGCCTTGTTGTGCGACCAATGTAACCTGCTCCACAGGAACAAACGAATGAATAGATACAAAATGAGGTAGCACTACCGGGCACTGCATCTTTGAGTTGGAGACGTATGGCTGGCTTAGAGGAGAACGTTAGTCTTAGTTGTGCAGCGTGGAACGTTCTCACCAGAGTCGTGTCGAGCCTTCTGGTCAGCGATACGCTTGATAATTCGCCCTTGTAAGGCAAATTCATATAGACGGCTTTCCGCTCGACAGAAAACTCGCGGTCTTCCGGTTCCCTTCGTTGCATGTTTCGAGTTAGGAATTTCGCTGGATACCCGTTTGCGCGAAACGTTTCACACAATAACTTCAGCTCACTGTCTAGCGTATCCTCAGTACAGATTTTATAAATTCGATTCGTTAAACAGCGTACCAAGTTCCGTTTCTGTTTCATAGGAACAAAACTGTGAAAATGGACATATTGTCCATTCCACGTCTGCTTCTTATGAATGCCTCGTTGAATCGATCCATCGGGACGTTTCAATAGTGCAACATCGAGGAAAGCCAGTTTCCCATCCTGTTCTGTTTCCATAGTGAACTGCAGTTTCTTGTGAGTTGAGTTGGCTAGTGACAACAGGCAGTCAATATCAGTGTTGCTATCGACGATACAGAAGATATCATCTACATAACGTTTATAAAGCATGCATTGATCTATCAATCCTGTTAGCCTTGTTTGTTCTATCATGCCCATGAAAATGTCAGCCAGCAAAGGGCCTAGTGGCGAACCCATTGCAACCCCATCTTTCTGACGATAGATTTTCCCATCAAACTGAAACTGGATGTCATGCGTGCAAACCAACAAAAGGTCTTTGAGTTGCTCATCAGGCATTCCGAATTGTAAATCGTTCGAGTGGATGTAATCAAGCATAAAATCCAATGTTTTGTTTAACCCATATAAGCCGACACCGCACGCTACAGTACCTGTGGCTAAACTAGTTTATTAAACGACAGCTTAATATTACGGTGATAAATGAAATGATATAAATTTGCAAACGAAAAATTACGCCGGGAAAATAATATTTGCTAGCCCCATCACGCAGTCCAATCGCATTTCATTCCAGTAAGTACGGACAAAATGGTTCAACGTTTGTTTTTTAGGACCTACTTCGATTCCTGAAAGCAGTGGCCATATTCTTCATCGCCTACATGAACGCAGGTAAGTCATATAAATAGGCAACCCAACAGTCAGCCCCATTCCATCTACAGCTGACCATCGATCATAACTATGCCGAATCAATACGGGCAGAAACACTGGGGTGTAGATTTAGTAGGCAAATACACGTTGCATCTTAAAAGCACTGGGAGTGGAAATAAAGAAAAATGATCACACGCCTATAAGTGCACGGAAATTACACGTGGATTACTGGAAGCGACAATTCGAAAGCGACCAGTGGAGATCGCTGACTGCTAGTCATGACAGCAAATTCATCTGCTGCTGAGCAGAAGATGCGCGAGCAATGTCTGTTCCCAACATTTGTAAGAACATCGTAAAAGTGTTTGATCAATAAACGCATAAGATCTAGCCAGTCAACAGGTTTCCCATTTACAATGAAAAAAACAAACAAAAGAGTGGACTGAGCGATAAAGTGCGTCTTGTTACAATCTCACAGGGAGTCCTGAGTTTCGTTTACAAACTGAAAATCAGTTTGCAACATCGTAATAAAAATCGTGGAGTCTAGAGAGCAAGGAATCAACCATCAGTCAAGTAGCTCATGCTTCTTGTGGTTCAAGGCGACGAATATTCCACACAGATGTGCAGGAAACAATCTCAATAAATGGAAAGAATGAACTGGCACTTGTCAAGGAATGCGTTAACATAAGAAGTATTGCACTATCGTGTAAACTCCTTTGTTGCCTTTGGTCGTTGGCTCCTGATGAAAGATAACGCCAAAATTTATCGTTCGGGTTGCAGGGTAGATCACAACGAAAAACAGAATTCGTCTTAATCCTGGGATAACGTGTTTACCAAGTGTAAATACCACGCGAAATACCTGCGACTGCCTTGGTGACGAATTAAAAGAACAAGTTCGTTGACTGGACCTGGATGGCCTCGAGGAGGCGTTGAGAGCGGCTCAGTACAGCACTCTCGTCGCATGTATGGACGAAGCAAGATGGGAGAAACTGAGGTCTTAATGATAGTAAGTGGTAACAATACCCATTACTGAAACTATTGTAGTGGACTGATCAATTAACTAATAAAAATGACCAAAAATATGGTAGTATCACG